>LKEB01000008.1:512472-586106 GCA_003795295.1 Cytospora leucostoma | reverse complement strand
AATAAAAAAACACCTTGCGCAAGCCCATCTTACGGCTTACTAACCTGTTCCTTGCGGAAGAACTTGAAATAACCCACACACAGTCCCAGGTTAAGGCACAACACCACCCAGAACCAAGCACTCCCAATAACATTGTGCGCGCCCTCACTGAGATCAGGGAAGACACGTCCGGGGCCCACCTTATCCGGCGCCGATGCGCGACCCGCGATAGTAGCTATCGAGCCCAACACCTGGGCCGCCACGATGGCGGCTGCGACGTGCACGCGCGTCAGGGTCAGCATGAGGATCATGCCGATGCCCGCGCCCTGGATACCATCTAACAAGCCCAGCCAGAGCCACAGCAGCCGGCTGACGAGAGCTCCCGCCACGGCGGACCCGGCCCAGGGGAGCCACATGCCGATACGGCTGCAGCCCCAGAACATCTGCGCCCAGCGGGGGGCGCCGAGACCGACCGAGAAGATGGGGAACATCCAGGGGTGCGACTTGCTGAACCGGCCCAGGATGAGTAGCACGATGGCCCACATCACCACGAAGAAGCCGAGGGCCAGGAGGATGACATGCCAGGTCTGTAATACACTGGACGAGAAGAGGAAGGCCCAGTTTCGCCCATATATAGAGGACAGGAAGTAGTTCTGGATGATGATGGCGAGGAGGTACCACGCGATGGTCTTGCGCTTAAGAAGGGTCTTCCAGAGCTGCGGGACTGGACCGGGGGTCTCGTTATAGAAGTCAGGAAGGCCGAGGAATAGTATGACGCCAACGACCCAGAGGCCGACCGCGATGGGGATGCAGACGGCGAGCAGGTAGGGCGAGTTGGCGAGGGAGTAAGCGCCCGTCTCACTGTTGGCGGTCGCAGCGGTGATGGCGCTGCCCCAGGCCCACAGGGCGACGGTGTACATCTGGCAAATACCTTGGATGATGGCCATGCGCATGATCCACGTGGAGATGGTTGATCCGCCATCCGTTCCGAAGTTGAACGCGAACGTGAGGCCGCCTGATGAGGACGCGAAGGCGTAGAAGCCAGTAGCGACGTTCTGTAGCCAACCCCGGACAGCATCGTTGTAGCCGAAGGGGGAACACCCGAGAATGACGAACGCGCAACCATAGAAGAAGAAGGGGATGGATATGGGGAACTTGAGGGCAACGGTTCGGGAGAGGATGTACCATATGATTGTTGACCCGAGGTAGATGCTCGCCACGACGTACAGTTTTGTCGCAGTTTGACCGATCGTACCGGTCAAAAGTGTGATCTGATACGAGTTCGAAGCGATGACCTGGCTGAGGGAAAGCAGGATAGCGTAGACAGGCCAATCGCCGATCTGGTACTGCAGATACTTCTTGAGACCAGAAGGAGGGACGTAATCAGTCGGGAGCTCGAATTGCCTCTCGTAGTCCTCTTCCTCACTCGACGTCTTATCATCGTCCAGGGAGACGGAATTCACCAGAGTGGAGGGCCGGTGCTCTTGACCAAGCGACAGGGCTAGTTTCGAACCATCGTTTGCGCGAGATCCCGAGCGATCGCGGGATGAAGGCGAGGTAGAGCGATTACGCCCGCGCCCGCGGCCAAGCTTCGTATCGCGGAATTCGTTGAACCAGTTCTTCTCGGACTTGATCAGATAGTCTTCGATGCAAAGGTCTGAGATCGAATTATCCGCGTCCAGCGATCCCAATTTCTTCTCGAAGGCTGAGTAGAACGATCCCCTCGAGTCGGTGAAGAACGGGTCGGTTTGCTGGAGCTTGTAGTCATGCCTATCACCAACCACCTCGACCATACTTAGCATAGAGGCTCGACTGGCATTTTGTTGTTGCATGCCGAGCGCGAAAGGCCGAGTTGGGGACATGAGGCTTGGTGTAAGGCTTGGTGACTCGGAGTCCATATATGAGTGACCGGGTGCCCAAGGTAGGGGTGTTCCGGGCATTGATGGCGTTGCCGAGTCAATACCTGGTGTCCCTGGTCGAGACTGCTCCGGTGAACTCAGAACGGTGTGGAAGCGAGACGTTTGTGGGTCATCTTCATCGTAGTCCGGTAGATCCATCATCCACTGCGGCATGCGTTCCTGCAATTGGATCTCAGAGTTGAGAGCCTCCTTGCTCGGATTACCACCTAGAAGAAACCTGGTGCTGGACAAGAAGCTCTTCTTGGTCGCCTTCTTGGCTTCCTTGTTGTGAACCTTGATGACATTTCTTTGCAGCTTGTCCAGCCTCTGGAGCCATTCGGCAACTGGGAATCGTTGCTTGGCGGAGCGTGCGCGCATCATGGCACGAGTATCGATGTCGCTTTTCATGGCTGCGAGGATGGCGTTCTTGAATTGGTGTAACAAATGCGATGCCTTGCATATCGTCAGCTCAAATTTCGAGAGGAATACTGACAGGGGCATAGCCTACCTTGGTGCTTTCCACGGTGTACCACCAACCGGGCATTTGACCGAGTCCACCGACTCTGGCTCCAACACCTAGGGCTCCCTTACGACCGAACTCGACCGCAACGAGGCCAAAAGGCTCGTCTCGAGAAGGTATAAGGGCAAACTCAGCACCACTAAATATGTAAGGAGGCAAGGCAGTGAACTGAGGTTTGCTACAAACGCGTTTGGGATACAGATCCATGAGCTTCGCCAACTTGAGGGCAGCGAACTTGCCGTATAAATCAATCACAGGGCCAATGCACTAGAAGATTATTTAGCATACTTCACGCCAATATTACCTTTTCTGGGATGTGCACTTACGATGAGCTGAGCCTGAGGGTATTGCTCGAGGACCCATGGGAAGATATCGGCGATAAGGTCCACTCCCTTCTGCAGACTCCATCGTCCAACGAATACAAACAGCTCAGCATCAGGGTCTTGCTCGAGGCCAGCCCACTCCTGGGCCTGGCGCCTGAGCTCGCCTCTGCTTGCCTCGAATTCTTTGTCGACGGTCACAGATTTGTCGTTGACGAGAGCTTCCTTGCTCCACTCGGCGGTATCCGTTGGGTCCGGATTAGGCAGTTGCCCGACCTTAGACAGGCCCCAGAAAATAGGGTATCGCGCGAAGGACCGGTCACCGTACTTCTTCGATACACCAACAGCACCAAAGCCTTTTTGATGGATACGCAGGTAACTGGCACCGGCATGTAGCAAGTTGAACACTGATCCGAACTGCACGTAATCCTTCACGATATCCATCGGTAGGTTGAAGACCTCTGCAACCTCCCTGCTCTCCTCTGGTGTACGCATAGGCCACATACCCTGGAATTCAGCGTTGTGGAGAGACAGGGCAGCGGGAATAGTGCGTGGAAGAAGGTACAGCGGGGCACATGCACCGTGGTAATCGTTGATATGGTATAGGTCGATGGGAAACCGGTTGGTGGTCTCAGCGATACATTGATTCCTGATCCAAGGTTAGCATCGTCAGTCGGTAAAGCATACAGTAGGAAGTAACTACTTACCAAGCAGAATAATAGATTGCACTTTCCATATCGTCCATACGAGGAGGGTACGGCTCCGCCTTAGTCTGTTTTCTGAAGACCGGCGCGTCCAGGAGCACAAAGGTGATATTATCCAGCTTGTGGTACTGCACCTGAATCTCATAGAATTGGCCCATGATCTTAACGTACATCGGCTCTGCGGGGGTATCAATGGGGTAATCGATCCCACCCACACACGGGACGACCCAGACGAGGTCCTGGTGCTTCAACGCCGTACCCATCAGCTGGGCCATCACGCCCAGGCCGCCAATCTTGATCTTGATGTTCCAGTCGTCAATGTTGTACTCCATCGTGGCGATAAGCACATGCTTGCGCTTCTCTGCTCCTGCAACGGGCAGCCCCGCGATGATCGACCTCTCCGTAGACTTGCCAGTGGCGCTCATGAATGTGTCCTTAGCCTTATTGACGAGCAAAGTGAACCCTGAGGGCTGAGCGACGCCAATCTCGTTGAACTTGATCTTGTAGAAGGAGCGCTTGAAGGCTTCGACAGCCAGTATACCCATGATGAGGGGGACGACCCACAACAAAATGTACAGGACCAATTGCTGGTGCATGTTGCCGGCGGGAATGAGACCGTACTTGTGGGTCGAATCTTGCACGACAAGCCGGTATGCCAAATAGGGCTTCGCTGGTGCATGAGTGATGTTGATGTCGCTCTCCACGAGAGACGAAGGAGGAAGTCGGTCGAGTACACCATCAGCATCGATATCACCGTAAACGAAGGACTGATCTGGCTGGTCGTCGGGGTTGATACCCCAAATACTCAGCTGAATCTTTGCCGGCCACTCATCCATGTAGTGCCATTGCCAGTACGATGGTGAGAAGAGCTCCATCTCGTTCTGGACTCCAGCATCGTACCCGTACTCATTGAAAGGACCAGATGTGAATATGTGCGGGAATCGGCGGTCGCCACCATTCCAGTCGGCATCACCCTCCTGAATGTAGCTGCTACTTCCTAGAAGCTGACTCCAATATTGCACTGTCACGTGCTCGCCCTCCCACTTTTGCTTCTTTGTGCCTGACCATGCTTGTTTCTCGATGGACGAAGTCTTGCTGTAGGGCAACCAGCTGCTGTACGAAGAGCCCCAGTTGGTCGAATATCGGAAATAGGTTGCACCTGGTGCAGTGTGAGAGAGCGTGAAGGCGCCGCTGTCGTCCTTGGTCAAGAGAGTTGACGAGTAATTGGCACTGGTTGGGAACACGAGAGGGTTGTCTGTGCTGCCGACGCGAATCATGAAGCGGTCCACGGAGTTGGTGGTTGAGCCCATGTCGGAGGTCGTGGCATTGTTAATGATGATCTGGTGAATGCCATGGGCGAGTCCCGTAATGTTGGCGGACCAGGACCATGCAGAGATGAGGGCGCCTGAATAGTCAGGCTGGTCATTGTATGTTATATTTCTGCAGATTGGTGTGCCAAGGATGGAGGGAGTCAAATCCGAGTCGGTGAGAGAAGTAAAATTGATAGCTTCAGTGAACGAGTCGCAGTCCAGCTCAACGTTACTGCGGAACTCGACACTGAGAGTGTTGTTCTCCTCGGTTGTCAGTATCCTGTAGTCATGACCAGGGTAGAACTTGGTGATCATGGGTGGTGGGGGTACCCAGAGGTCCTCTGGAACGAAAGCGCGGAACTCGAATGCTTCCATGTTGAGCGACTTGGTACAACCATTGTATTTCGTAGACCCATTGATGCCCAGCTTCTGAGTTGACTCCGTCAAGTTGATTGTCTGGTGAGGAAAGAACAGATTCTTAACGGTCGTCCCGGTGGGGAAGGGCGAGATAAGAGCATCGTCCCCGCTGCAATCGAACGTATATGTGTGCGAGGCGTTGCGGTTGTGATACAGAAGCCACACCGGGGTCTCGTCATCCAAGTCCTGAATACCGAGAAAGGAGGAGCGCATGGTAGACCACAGACCAGTCTCAGTCTCAACGCCGGAACTACCCGGGAGGAAGACTTGTTCGGTATGGTTAGAAAGCTGCAGCAGATAAAATCCATCCGTCAGGACCGGATACTGGTTTCGAAGATGGTACATATGTTTGATAATGTTCCTGACGGGGTGGCTTGGGTCCCGGTGGTCCCAGGACACTGTGGGGTCCTCACAGCCCTTCCTGGAGGCGTTGAGCGGCATGTGGTAATACAGCTCGCCGGCAAGAGAGTAGCAGCCGTGGGCTTCCCAGGCCGGACCTCCAGAAATGGGCTGCCGACCAAACATATAGTTCGACGCAGTGTTGTCGAGGACGTAAAATGCCTGCTCCTCGCCCCAGAGCAGCAGTGGAATGCCCGGCATGTGCAATGTGGTGATGAAGAGCCCCAGCAGATTTCGTTCGACACCATAGGTGATCGCGGGCCACCGGAAGACATCCTGATTCACGACTCCGTACATGTGTCGCGGATCAAAGGCACCGGTTTGGGCATTCAGAAAATCGTTTGTCTTGAGCATCAGGGCCCATGCCTCGACCCAGTTATTCGGAAGATCGTACCCGGCCTCCATGCTGCCGTCCATACCTAGGAATCGCAGCAGATTTCGGTAGATAGAGTAGTGAAAAGCCGCGCTGTCGAGTGCAGTCATGCCTTCGTCCCGGATAAAAATGTCGAGATCTGCTGCCTTCTTGGTGGTCAAGTTGACAACCTTCTCGGGGTCTACCGTCTCATTGTACTGGTCTGGCAGGCGGCCACGACCGAGGTAGATGGAACCAAATGTATTGCCACCAGTGATTTCCCCGGGAATGAAGAAGTTGTTCTTGCCCACGTCACTGGCACATTTTCGCATGTTGGAGGAGAACTTTGCCTCAGCGTCCACTGTAACCTGTGTGGCCTTATCATAACGGAAACCGTCGATATCCAGCATCTGGATGGTAAGACATGAGAAAAGGGAAATTCTCTCCATAACGTCAGGAACCCACTCGCGCAAGCGATCCTGGACGGAAGCGAACTTCGTGACCTGTCGACGGTAGTCGTCATATACACCGAACGCTTCCGTGTCACCAAATTGGTCGAAGTCACCGTTATAACAACCACCAAATGTATCATAGACGGCATTGCCGGCTTCAGTACCATTCTCGAAGTAGAACCTTGGAAAGTTCTCGCAAGTGTCGTTAAATTCGGTACCGAAATTGAAGTCGTGATACTGTCTTGAGGTTTTCCACAGGGCCGTATGCTCGTGCTCCGGAACGAAGGGTGCCGAGACGTTAAGGTAACCATGGAAGCCTATCAGATCGCCCATCGTGGCAACGGTGTTGTCCAAGACAACATACCTAAGGACGGAAGATCAGCACCTGCAATAGAGTTTGGGCTTCGTTTGCTAGATTTTGCGCCGAAACTAGTAGGCACACCCTATGCCTGATTTTCGGTGGATTGGTCTGCGCTGACGGGCAGGGGGCAGGATCACTTACATGCCACGCTTGTGGATCTCATCTATCGCCAGGCGCCAAGCTGTGATGTTGCCGAAATGCTGGTCCAGGAGTGTGAGGTCGAGCGGTGAGTATGAATCTGCGGCGTACGGCTGGTTGATGAAAGGCGACCCAGCTATGTAGAGACCCTTGACACCAATGCCTTGGATATAGTCCAGAGTATCAACCAACCCTTGGATGTCACCACCGAATCTGAGCTGTGTTCCCATCACCTCTTGCTCGTACACGCTACCGTTGGCATTGTCGTTTGTTGGGTCGCCGTTGACGAATCTATCGAGGAATAACGTATAAAAAGGGAACCTCCAGTTATCTGGGGAGGCTTGGAAGTCGTGGTTCTCCCATTTCCCCGAATAGTCGAGTGGGTTCGTTGCATCCTCGTTTGTGTTGAGATTCCAATCTACGAAATCGGGGTCGTACCTCAGCGCTTGGGCTGGGATGAGGGCACTGAGAAGGAGAAGCAGAGCCTCCGGGACAAACATCTTGCAGGTCCCTTGATGGGTCTCGAAGTACGCATGTAGGTGTAACTGAGATGGCGCTGACTTTGATGAATCGCCGATAAAGGATGATCTGATTGTAGCAAAAGCGAGAGTGTGAGGATAAGAGCGAGTGACGATGGTGAGCGACAGGAAGAAGTCAGCCAACTCTCCTCATGGATGACGACACGATTCGAACATACAGATGGGGAAGAGAGATAGAACAACGAGAAAGAAAGTCGCCTTCATACCCAAGCACGAGGAAAAGCTGGCTTACAAGCAAGCTGTCGGCGGCTGCTTCCCGAGACTCACACACGTGGGTCCGGTCCACCCAAGGATACGAGGCCGAGCGCATGGCTTCGCCGCCATGATCCAAAGTGGCGCGACATGGGAGCAGTACGTGGAATATCTGCTTAAGAGCGACTTAACGCAAGGGAACCAAGCTGAGCTGGTGATGGGGCCCAGAAATCTTCCTGGTCGCGGCTAACAGGCACACATCAGGCGTGCTCGAGGTTAGTGGCCGCTGGTCCCGGTGTGGTGGGACTATGTTCCCACGCATGCGGCTCGATCAAAGGACTTCTCGCAAACCATTCCACATCCCAATACCTTAATTTGGGGTCCCTGTGGGCTCACTGATGGTGGATAGATGCATGTCTTGGTCATCCTCCACATCCATGCCCAGGTGCCTGGGTGGTTGGGGTTTGCTGGGTATACGTGAGATAAACATCAGTGTGCAGATTGGCCTGAGCATTGCGAGCGATAGCAAATACGGGTTATCTGTCTGACACGAGTTTTTGAAGCCAGACCACCTACTAAGTGACGTAGCAGTAGCGCCGTGGTCGTACCATTGTACAGTGTACACGTAAAAAGTCTCCCATTGCAGCATTCCATGGATGTGGTCAAGGCTGCAAGGGTCTGGATACGGAAGAAGGATCCATACATACACAGTATACAGTACTGTCGTGGTGAAAATGGATTCATGCGAATAGGGCAGGCAGCCCGCCATCCCCACGTCCTCGACGACGGGGCTCAACTGGAGACAGACAGAGCTTTTTGATCCAACCTTAGATCAGGCAAGGGTCCACTGATCCGTATTGAGGTCGGGGCCTTTACCCAGTGTGAGCCTGTTTTATGGGTCACGCCGCATCGAGGTGGAGGCTGAACCTTATTCGGGAAGTCGTCCTGGCCTTACAGCAGGAGCACCGCCGAACCCTCAACTTCGGCCCAAGACCAGGATGTCCAGGACAATAACCAACTTGTGTTGCGGTTGGGTCCATTCTGAACGGCGCGGAAGCGACGTTGAGCCGAAGGCTTGTTGCCCGTCCATGTGCCTTTGATAACGTTGTGCCGTCCTGGCGCTGGTGTGCGAAAAAGTCTGACCCGAGCCGCCGGCACTGGCGTTGGCGCTGGTGAGGGTCCAAGAGCAAGAAAAAAAAATAGAGAGAGCGAGAAAGGGGGGGAGACAAAATCATCTTGAGCTGGCGCAACCTCCTCCAGCGACTGACATGCATTGGCCCTGCGCCCGGCACTCCAGACCATGCGGGCTAGGAATAGAAACAGTGGAGAATGATCACCATTTTTAACGCGCCGGCTCTAGTCACCTGCCCAACCAGGCGAGCGATACAACAATATATGGAGCATATACGCGGTGACATGCGTTGACTCAGGACGTGGCGTGGGGTGGCCTCGGCTCGGCACAATGGCTTGTGTGAAGAACAATCTTGACAATGTCGACAATCCGACAGTCGGGAAAGAGTCAGGGACCGAAGCGCCTCTAGTGTAGAAACGCCACGAAAGCGGGGGACGGCCAGCACTGCTTACGAAGTCGTTGTTTGGAAAGACCTAGGTAGCCTGTAGCCAAGAGGCATTTCAGCGTACCTGCCTCCCAATAGACATCTCCATTCTTTAGGTGGGTGCCTCCGGAGATTGGAGGGTGGTACGGTAGGTGACTAAGAAACTTGGAAGGGCATTGAATACATACTCATACCTGGGTGAAGACGACGATAGGCGCTTGCTCACTGTTGGCGGTGATGGGTGCCCAGATGGTAATGATGTGATGTGATGTGATGTGACAGAAGTGAGTGGTTGATTGTCGATAAGGAAAAAGTAAAGGGCAAATAAAGGGCCGGTTTGCGTGGCGGATAAAAACCCGAACCCTGATGACTCCCCCCCCCCTCGCACTTCTCGGAACCTCCGGTCGACCCTGAGATCCCACACATTTTCGTCCAGGTTGGTCCGATGATACTTGGATTTTGTTAGAACTTTTCTCGGAGATCTGAGACGACCGCGACGACGATCAGGTTTCGCTACCCGACTTCCATAATATGTACTGTGCATACGCGTATACATGCAGCGTAATGCTACCTATGTATAGCATGGACCCGGGCCCCTCCCGAAGTCCGAGACTGAAAAATGTGGATCACAAACAAGTGATGTAGGTAGTGTAGACCTACCTACTACGTACTATAGTATGCCACCCCCGCCAGCCTCACATGCTCTCGGCCCTTTGCAGGCGTGACGCACAAGGAGAGACCCAGATATACCCTAGGGTAGATAAGCTGCGCCCTTGAAAATCTCTGTATGCTAAAAGTACCGGACTATTCCCTCCAGAGGTCCAGGCTGTCCCTTTATTTATCATACCTATTTCAAGTGTATAGTCAGTTCGCATATTTACCATCTTCCACTGTTCGACGGCTAGGGTCCTGGCCGTGTGCCGGAGTAACCGACCGCAGACGTTGACACTACTTGTAAGAGCTTGCACTAAAAGGAGCACCGAGAGGGAAATCGAAGGAAAGAAGGAAGAGGCCGAAACCAGAAGATTTTGATGGAGACGTTGCAGTCGTAGATCCTGGTTCGGGCTGCAGATAATACCGACAATGTTGCCAATCACGTCCGAGCAACATGTACCAACTTTGAAGCGTACAGCCCCGGGGCACCAGGATTATCGACTTGAAGATAAACCCCCTGTGCCCGGCAGGGCGCGCAGGCATGCAGATACCCATTGGACAAAAGACCAGTCTTGTTTCAAGGTTGCGAGCAAGTCCCTACCTAGCAGACCTAGGTATCTCTGCTGTCCTAAGGCCTTGCTAAGTTCTATCGAGAGATAGGAACAGAAATTGAAGATTGGGGACGAGGTCTGAACTTTCGTACACATATCTGACAAATCATCGGTTGTAACCCCCACTCCACACATTATGTAGGATCCTCCTACCTCAGCGCCCGGTGTCAGTTCCTCGACCTGAGAATATTTTCCTCGCACAAGGAACTAGAACACATATTTTCTATTGATGGTAACGTCTATCCCAGCCCATCCACTGAGACCTCACGTCAGCCCCATCAGACATGCCTCACTTGCCCGAACACCATTAACCTGGTTATTCCTTTCAACCAACCTTGTAGAACGAATTAACCTTAGGCCACGGAACCCACTACTTCCGAACAAGCTTGTTCATAAGGTTCAAATCAGAGGTTGTCGACCCGCAATCTACCCTTCACGAACGGCGGGGACGACAATGTCCCCGTCCGCGGCGAGGGCTAGACGTCAGTCTAGTGCTGAAGCGGTGTGCTTCGCTGTATGGTCGTGGGCACCCTGGGCTGACAAATCCGAGGAAGATGCCAGAGGATTGTCAATAGCCGCAGCATAAAATGGAGGAGCCTTCGAGGCCTTGAATTTCATACGTTCGTGATGATGGGGGCTGGGGGTGGTCTAAATGTGCCTAGTCAGGGGCAGAGAGGTTATACGAGGCCTTGGCGGCGACTCGTGCCGGCCCAGTCCGGGAAGATGCTTGGTGTCGCGCTTGGCATCGATTGCCTTACCCACGAAGTTCTGGGTCAGGAATACCTAGCACGGAGAGTTGGGCTACTCATACTCATCGCAGTTCCTACCTCGGCTTGTTCTGACGTTCAGCTCAAGTGCTGGTCGTTGTTTGCTTTCGTCGCTCCGCCCAGACCTTCAGGGCGGCCAGCCCGCCCGAGGTTCGTGGGGCGATTGGCTTCCGAATTGCTGGGATCGGAGTCAGCCCGAAGCTTGAGACATCTTTAGAAGTGGCCTGCCAGGTACAATGACAGGGGATCCCGATTTTGAGACATGTTGAGGTCATTCAGCCTTTTCGACGGTGATTTATGGCGTGTTTGGACTCATATATGGACATGTGTGCATTGGCTTTCGGCCGAAAAGCCTGGGGATTTCGGACCCGACAGCTTGGGTCAGGACAGGAACGAAAACGTGCCAAACGTCCAGCTGCAAGCTGCTTACATACAGCGCTAGAGACGGGGAAGTGTGACCTGGCTTTTCACCGAGTGAAGATGAGCCAATTGCTATAACAATGACTCCCAGTTTCGGAAATGCTCTGTACAAGGTCGTGATCTGCCGAGGATGCAGCAGCTGCTGCATGTGGCTTACATATGGAGGTGTGCCTCAAGACGTCATAGCACTATGTTCCGACGGTGCGATGAGAAAGGGTATATCAAATGGCAATACATCGGTCGAATTGGTACGGTATATGAGAACGGGTATCAATCGGGTATGAGTATATAAACCCTTGAGTGCATAATCAGAGCTGCTAAACACCACAAAGAGGATCCTTCCCGGTTTATCACTATCAAAATTGAGTCAACTAAAACAACAAAAATGGATGACGGGAGCTACTTGGCCATTGACCAAATGGCTGCTCAGTGCTCACTCCACATTAATGGTCTTTCCCGCCCTCCCCCACTACGATCTTTCGCCGCTATCTGGGTGTGATGGGGTAGACCATCATTCTAAGCGGCTCCAGTAATTATAAGCATCGAAACTAAGCGGCGCCGCACCTCGTCTGGAGTAGCATCGATACCGTGTTATCCTGGTTGTGCGCAGCCTGACCAAGAGCGAGGAATCAGCCAAGCTGAGTGAGTGTCCTTGACGCCCGATGTGTCGACCTCTCCTTCTACTGCGCGCCAGGGATTCTGCCTGCAGGTGGCAATATAATTTGCGGAGAGATCGAAGGACTGGATGATACAGTGTGCAACACGCCGATGTATATCCGGTATAGCAGGGCTAAGGTGATGAGTTTTCTATGTAGAGGCAGACCACTGTGCCCGGCCGGTATGGAAAGGGAGTGATGTAGACCCTGTGGGGAGCCTCTGTCAAGTGCCGAAACTTTCGGTAAATACATAAGAGTGAGGACATGCTGTGGGGCCCTTTTAGACAAGGAGATGACAAAAAGGCCATGTACGTGAGGGCAATTCTTGTCGAGTGAATTGTGCTTCGGCGTCGACTGATCAATCACCCTCCAATCGCAAGTATAGCTTCTTGAAGACTCATCAGGCCCCCCCCCCTCCCTAATACGGACACTAGCTGAGCCTCAGGGGCAAATACTATATGTCTAACTCGCTCAGGCCACAACACGGTCTCCACTATCAACCGAGGACCCGGCTGTCAAGAAGCCTTGGCTGCGTGGAGCACCTCATGGACGATGCTAGTCTCAATTCTAATTCTGGGCCATGTGTCTGTCTGTGCAATGACGGCGGACCCCGGGTGATCACGAAGTAGACTCTTGCCAGGAGACCATAGCAAATCCCAAGCAGCGTTCACGAACACTACTGTAGATTGATGCTGATATGCATGTCCAGCCTGCATTGAATAGGATGAGTAAGCTACTTGACTTCCAACCTTAGCGCGTCATATTGTACATATATACTCCTCGGCAGAAGCGCGCTCTCATAATCTGTGGCGTTGTACGGTAGACTCAGTACGATCTCATTCGTAGCATTATTTGCAGCACGCAAGTAGCTCGTCGGAAACGTCCACTTGTTGGCAAGATGGTAGCATGCAACTGCGCTCCGAGCACCACATGAAGAGGATTGGTAGTACCTGATTCACAACATCCTCGTTAACACAGCACATCGGCACTTTTTCCATGGGGTTTCGCGACCCGACTTACGGGATAGTCCAGGTCTCCAGCTCATGTTCATTCACGACCACGTTGTACGGAATATTGCTATACTCCTGAGAGACGTTGTACACATCCGTATTGCCAGACGCAGCCTTGGCGCCTGCCAACTGAATCGTGAGGGTTGCCTCACCCGTGCCCTTCAAGTCTTCCTCCTCGACGTCGAACGTGATTGTCCAGTTGTTGATATTACCGCCTCCCTCCACCTGCACAGGGCGTAAGAAATCTGCGTAACCGCCAAACACAGACCAA
Source organism: Cytospora leucostoma (assembly GCA_003795295.1). Lineage (NCBI taxonomy): Eukaryota > Fungi > Ascomycota > Sordariomycetes > Diaporthales > Cytosporaceae > Cytospora > Cytospora leucostoma. Next base: position 572,580 of record LKEB01000008.1, on the reverse strand, counting down.
TGGATGTAGTTGAAGTCTTTGGCCTCGTCCGATTGGCCGATGTGGAAGTTCACACCATCAGGGAAGTCGTCGAGGTAGTCGTAAGCACCGAAGTAAATTCGGTATTCTGGTGGGTGCAGAGGATGGTCCGGGTCTGGATGGTCGCCATGGAGCCACTCACCACCGGATTTATCTGGTGTGCCCACCCTCCAGAGTTCCTTACCGGAGGATTCTGGTGTCCAAGTGACATTGTCACTTATCGTAGTCTCGCCAGCGGTGATGACAATGCCCTCCTGAATGTAGTCGCCGAAGATCCCACTGGCGTACACGGTCAACCTGTATTGGCCAGCCTTGACCCTGTCGATTTGAACCTTCCAAGTTCGTTCATCAATATCAGCCCAATACTGGTAAGCTTCCGTGTCTTGGCTGTTGTCTTGTAAATCGACCCCAGGGAGGGAGAGGACGGCGACAGGGTCCTTTCCGCCCTCAGGAACCTTGATCTTGGCCTTCCATGAGCCGCGCCCCGAAGTAGGAACGTAGTTCGGTACTAGATGGGCGATATCATCGTAGAAACGGGAGTTCCAGTCCGGCGATGCGAACGCCAGAGCCTCATTCCTGAGTGTTTGCCACGTCGTCCCGGACTCTCCTCGGTTGAAATGGTAGTAAGACGGCCCAAAGGTCCGGTCAAAGCCATCCGTGATGTTGGGAGCCTGGTTGCCGTGATGGTTTGACACAATGTAGTTGTACACGATGCCGTCAACGACGAGGTCAGACCACGTAGGACCTCCGAAGTAGGTGTCCTTGGTGTTCATAACCAGCCAAGAGCCAAAGACCGAGCCATCGTCACTGTACGTCCCATCGGCAAACATACCATGCACCTTCTGATCACGGTACGCGGTCGAGAAGGTGTACTTGGTGAAATAATCAGAGAAAGCCTCGACGTATGGGTCATCAGTCCTGTTCCCGATATACCACGTTGCATCCTGCACGGTGTAGGCATCAGTCGTATTTCCTGCCGCAGGGTCGGGCACGGGTAAAGGCGCATATATCTCCGAGTTCGTTATGAGGTGTGTCCAGAGTGGTGTGCTTGGTCGAAACAGTGTTCTGAGCTCTTGGAAGACGCCAGATGAAGGATTTGTCTTGTTGTAGTAGGCAAACCGGCTGAAAGTGTGCAGCCCAGTTTCGCCGTCTCGCAAAAACCAGTATTGTTCTAGGACTTGGCCGGTTGGAGCGTATACGTCGCTCATCGATATTCCACCGTACGAGACGTTTGACGAGTCAATGCCTTGGTACAGCAAGAAGGTGGCATTCTGGGACCCTGGAGTGTACGCTCCCTCTGGAGTGCAGTGACAGTCCAGATATGGCCCAATTCCGCTAACACCATTGCCTGTTGCGCCACCTGGTGTGACAATAGCGTTCGTCGATTCTCCAAGGAGATCCTGTCCATCAAGGTAAAGGTAGTTAATGACTCCTGTCGACTTATTAACCGCGGCTGTCAGCCTGTCATTAGCCAGCAGTAGGGAAGAGTCTGTCTGGTTTGCAACAAGAGCACCATGTACAGCGGCCGTAAGATGTAGCAGTTGCTGAACCCTGCCCAGCGGACGGAAGTGCATCTTGAAGGTATTTTCGCGGTCCGATATCTACCATCCTTCTCAGACAGAACTACCCTAGGGTAAGGAGGCACCAACTTGGTTCTTTGGCCACCATTTTGAGTCAAAGACCCGGGCTAAACACTTGGTCTCCAAGTCAAGTTCAAATGTACCGAGAGTGAGCCACGGTATAAATACATCCCGTCACAGGTCGGTATATTGTCAGCGATAGGAGTGGTGGATCGTGATAGTGCAAAATCTTGGCACATCGTGGCTTTCTTTGGCTGGACGACACTGTGATTTTGCCGAGGAGTGCCAAACATTGTTACGTAGAAGAACCCAGGAAACAAAGAGCAATTGGGGTTGTTTGGGGTCAAGGCAGAGCCATGGTCTCGGTATGATGATGTCCCGAACCACCCTGGGCCGAATGTGGTCTTCTACATCTGAACTAGGTGGTACGATGCAGAGACTTGGAGGATCTGCGATCTTATGCTGGAATTCTAGAGAGAGACGCCAGACGAGACAAGCTGCGTAAACAATAGCCCGAGAGATCGAGCAGTAGTCAATGAGACGAAGAGTTGTTGGTCAACACATTGGTATAACGATGTATTCTGCACTCTTCGATACGGAGGAGAAAGGGGCACACGATTATATTTTACGAGTGCCCTCCCATCGGCTTGCGCCCAGCGAAGAAGCTTCGCCATATTGGCCTGTCGCCCAATTCTTACGCTCTGCAAGGAGATCGTTGATCAGATGGGACCCCGTCCAGAAATGGAGCTCGAACCAATATAAAGATATAGATCATCAAACCCCTCTAGGGATTGTGACCATGCATCAAATGGCAGTAAGCACAATCGACCCTTTTCGCGGACTCAGTCCGTTGTATGGGTGGAAGTAAAGTGGATTTTGAATACAGCCCGTGCACCTCTCGTGAGATCTCACCAAGCTGCTGAAACTATAGCATGATACATAACATATATAGGTATTCGATTAGTTAGTCAAGCTTGATTCCACCTCGTTGCTACCAGTTCAGGCCTATTGTCATGACCCCATCGCATAATATCTAGCAGGCTCGGCAATTCAATGGTGAATTGCCACATCACGATACTCATAATCCTCCACAGGGACGACCAGCTTGCTTGAATGTTGTCCGTATCAAATGGACCGATACACGGCCCGCAGATTCCATCTGTCCACATAGACAGGAAAAGCATCCCCTCCAATATTTGAGCATCGGACCCCCTACGGGAGTGTATAACCGCCATCAACAATGATATCGGCGCCGGTCATGTAAGAGCAAGCATCAGAGGCGAGGAAGACATAAGCCTGCAGCAAAGACATCAGTCAGCCGTTACGATCAGGCCACCATCGGGGCAAGTTCTCGCATTCAAAGACGAGCAGGATAACCAGCCAGGACGTACACTCTTCAGCTCAGCAGCATCGCAGATCCTCCCACCGGGGATCATCCCCAACCACCTCTCAAACCTCTCCCTCGGCTGCGCAGTGAGCATCTCCGTCATGATGAACCCCGGCGACACGCAGTTCACCCTCGCGAAGCCCGCCCACTCGACCGCCAGGCCCTTGGCGAGGTGCACCGCCGCGGCCTTGGACGCGTTGTACGCGACCTGCGTCTGCGGCACGTTGATCAGCGTGGCGCTGACCGACGCCGTGACGATGAGGTTCCCCTTCCCTTGCCTCTCGAAGATCCTCCCGGCCGCCTGGGCCGTCCACATGACGCCGTCGAGGTTGACGCTGTTGTTCTGCCTCCAGGTCTCCTCCGTGTACTCCAGGCTGGGGATGTTGGCGCAGACACCCGCATTGGCGACGACTACGTCCAGGCGGCCGGCGCCGAACTCTGAGCAGATGGTGTTGATGACGTTGGCTGTCTGTTCTCGGCTGGCCACGTCGCACTGGTAGGGTCGCACGCGCTGGCCCGTCGCCGAGCTGATCTCCTGGGCTGTCTCCTCGGCGGCCTGGCGGCTGGCACCGTAGATGAGGGCTACGTCTGCGCCGGCCTCGGCTAGACCTCGGACGATTTCCTTGCCGATCCCTTTTGCGCCTCCTGTTACGGCGGCGATCTTGCCATCGAGGGAGAATTGGGACAGGACGGGGGTGTTGACATTCTCGGGCTTGAAGAGGGGCATGGTGGGCGAGGGGTGGATGGTTATGGGAAGGAGGTGAGGTTGCTGTGAGATGCTCGGGTGTCGTTGAGCCGTTGAAGTCATCTATAGCATATATGCCCCTCCTCCTAAGCAATCACTTGATCATACATCAGGATACGTGCAGTAGTCAGCGATCGACATCTAGTCAATCCAATAGTCACGAGTAACCCATATTAGTGTTGTCATATCACCATCTTTGCCAGCTAGCACAGGAGACGCTTTTAAAGCAATATCCGTACCCCCGCAAGATTCGCAAGCCCAAGACGAGCTACAAATCGAATCTGGCTTCTTGAGTCCCAACTGCTTCCTACTTATACCTTTTCGAATGCTTAGTATGCAGGCAAGTAGGTGCTCTGGTCTTGTGCCCCTCTCTGCCCTTTCTTGTGGGCCATAATCCCTAGGGGCCGCAATACGCGGGGAGGCGGGGTATGTACTTGAGCTTGGGTATCCTTTCTTGTTACCCGGCCGGGGAAAAGATGGATATCCCGCTCAGAATGGAAAGAAGAGGAAAATGACAACATAACGCAGCGGTACCTCTGGGGTCCCCACCTCCGTCCTCCCGCCCACGTTCCTGTCCCGTTCAGGCGGCTCCGCCCAACCGGACACCCAAGGTCACTCCGGGGACATCCATGAACATAACATCCCTAGGTGCTAAGATCAACACACCAGGCACGCGTCTCGTCGCGGTGGTAACCGCGCTATAGATCTCCCTGCGGGGTTAAGGTTAGTGTTTCCTATTGTTCACCCGCAGCAGTATTTTGATGTTGGCCTGATATGAATACGAATACTGCTCTCCACCAACTCGCACCGTGCCTCGTGTGCCCGAGGGGCCGAACCGTGTAATCGCAGAGAAATGCAGTCAATTACTGATGCTCCTATCGTTATATCGTAATCCGTAAAAAAGCCAGCCGAATTCTTTGCTTGCCGACATGACCCTTCTTCCCTGTCGATGCTGTGATGATGTGTGTGTTTGATGCCCTCCCTAGCTCCAAGGCGGGAACTCCCCCAATCCGGCAGCCGATCGATGGACCGATCCATAATGTACGGTCCTTCCAAGAGAGCTTCACCAGTCGATGGATGCATGGCCCTGTGATCGCTCCTCTCTTCCTATTGATATTTCGACCCTCAATCCCCCAATCCCTGGGTCATTTCCTTATCCTCCGCCGACCACAGGCTCCCAGCTGCCATTGTCGCCGCCGGGAAACAACCACCCGGATCAGGGCTGCCGGGGAGCCTGTCTCGCAGAAAACATTCCGGACGACCCCGCCACTTTCAGTACCCCAGACCCTAGACCATGATGATGGTCTCATGCCGGTGTTCCCGCGCAGCAAAGCAATCGCCACAGCTCCTTTCTCCGCAGCGGGTGCCAATTTCCAGACGTTCCATGCAGCTTCCACGGTCTGACGATGTTGCCGCGTCTCTTGCCCACTGTCCATGACGCTTGATACCCGTTGTAGTTTACCGTAGTCATCCTACATCTTCACGGCATCAGGATACCTAGGAGGCGGGCCCCCATGCTTCGCCGCGGACATCTTCTCGGCCGTTGCAAGGTCCGAGTGCAAGCCGAAAGGATTCTCCGCCGCGGTGAGCTCGTGCTCAGAAAGGCGGCGTTTCTTTGCCTGTCCGGGTTGCTGCGGGTAACCGCCAACCCTGCCGCCTTTTGAGGGGTAATCATCCAGGCCCCAGTCGGAGAGCTCGTGATTGTCACCGGCGAATTCCTCCTTCTCAACACGATTGCGCCGGAGGTGGAGCATGATGAGGATGCCGATTATGATGACAAAGCCGACGACACTGTGTGTGGGGAACAGAGAGGATGTCAGCAAGGGATGGGGTAATTTCAGTAAGGTGGGGTGGGTTACTTACCCCCCGGCCGCCATGATTCCCAGCGAGGCGTCTGTGGATAGGGCGGGTTTCTCGCACGTGTTGATGTTATCGTTCTGAACGCATCTTGGGCTAATCAACACGGATCGGGCTATTTGTACACCGCGTCGTAGGAGGCTGTTGGAAGGGGATGTGATTGGCGTCGTGGTTGTTGCTAGGGAGCCCATAGCTGCTTGGGCGATTGGTGATGATATGTCGCGGGGGTGGAATCTCGCCGCCATATTGTTTGTCACTCTTCGGTCGAGGTATGGTATGTGGTCAGTGGTCAGGTCGACTTTTCGATCCGCTTTCGAAATGATTGTGGTCGCTGGGCTAGTAAAGCTAGCAAAGGAGCGTGTGGTGTTGGATGCTGACTGGCGGTTGCTGTCGTTCGGTCTTATGAATGGAAAATGATAGCGATAATATTGCGATGAAATGACTCGGTCGGGCTGAACTGAACAAACGGAAAATAAAACCAAGTTAAGTGCGGTAAGAAGTATGCAATTGCAATGGCAAGTATTGGGGAATGAGTGGCTGGAGGGGTTGGTCAAACATGCAACAACAACCTCCTGGTTTTTGAAGAGGCTGCAACAAAATGCTGAGTACCTGTCGGTATCTGTTAGATGTTCGGTCGCCAAATAAGGCGATGAAGACGAAAAGAGGGAGGAAGAATGAGTGTAAAAGAAGCCCAGACGGAGGCTGGTTTTGGAATTGGAAGTGGAAGTGGAGGTGGAAGGGAGCCCATTCCAGAGGTTCCAGAAGTCAAATGTCCCAGATCAAATGTCCACAGGTACAGAAAAGCCCACAGTTGATGAATGTGATAATTACGGGTTAAGAGGTTGGTTTCCACTATCTAATCTACAATATCTGGAAAGGGGGCAGGAAAGGAAGGGGGCACCCAAGGGAGCAAGGGACAGGGAGTGTCGGCTCAGCTACACAGCGAATGCGGATTCGCGAAAGTGGCAGGCTCACCGACCACACAGACAATGACAGGCTGGGGAACAATTGGATCAATACGCCTGGAGCAAGTCCTGACTGCCCTGATTGCCTGGAGAGACCCAAGAGACGGCCTGGACTGGTCCAACCTTGGAAGGCCCCAATTCGACCACTGCAATTCCCATAGCGCTAGTCACCAGTAATTTGAAGAGCACATGAAGCCTGACAGATGCAAGCCGCCCCCTGTCGGCCGGATTTAGAGTATGCCTACCCCCCTGTAAAGCTTTAGTTTAGTACGGAGTAAATTTAGCCGTTCACTTATGCAGGGTCCGGCGAGGGATGCAGGAACGACCTTGCTACTGGTAGGGATGTCGCATGTACCGTGGGCCATGTACCTTGTACTTTGTACCTTGTAGATATTCGATGGCCTCGGCCACAGCATTGGCTAATCTCCCTAAATCACGAGACGTCGCTCAAACAAGATGAGAGGGGTCTCTCTCGCTTCTGTGACATCTATTATTACCGGAGCACCTGGTCACCTACCACTTGATAGCACCTATATCTTAGGTTACTATCAAACTTCTCGTGATCGATGCATCGTGCTCCTGGCGCGACCTGCGGACTGGGACACAGCTCGCCGTTCAGTCGGTGATTGAGTGCTTGCTGGGGAAGGGAAGCGATCGTCTAACCCGCAACTGAATCACATGATCGTACGTACATTTGTGAGTATAGCAGAACATGTTTGCCCTCTTCACCTTTCGCTGCCATACTTATCTGTGACCGATGTCCACGGGTACCTGCAGCCCGCTCGCTGCCTTATGCCTCTCGCAGCACCCGTCATCTCATTTATACGAAGGCTGTCAGATGATGCGGGATAAATTGTACCATGCAATGAGTCCAATCAAACTCAGTTTCAATGAGGCGTCACCACGTGTTACCGACCACATATATCTGCATCGCGGCAAACCGTATGCCGGGGAACCGTACGCAAGTGATACACTTCAGCGTACGAAACTCCTGTCTGTTAATCGGACGACTTGAATTGCATGAGTGAAAGTAGGTACCTAGGTACTTCGGTACGGGCCAGCCGCTCGGAAGCTACGAAGGAAGGCTTTAGTCAGGGTTCCCTCGCGTCAGGTACCGAGGGGAAGGTTAGGGTTATCGTTATCAAGGCTGGGGGAGCTGGTGGGGGTGGAGTGGGGCAAACAGAACGACGTCTTTTGCAGTGATTCATCTATTTCGGGAGGGCAATACAATGATGTGAGGGAAGAAGGGAAGAGGAGCATTGGCAACTAAGAGGTAATCATAAAAATCATCACCAAGTTGGGATTTCTACCGCTACTGCCGATGAGAATCGGCGCCGGGGAAACCTTGTATCGTAGGTTCGGGTCTCCAATGCCCCGATGTCCCGATGTCCCCTACCTGCCCCTACCTCACCTGGGCAACCTCTACCCCGATAATCACCGACAAGCCATCTCTGGTCGTCGACACCAACCTGGGCAGTCGGACGAACCCACGCCCGGAGCAAACATTCACCTTCGTCAGATCTCATTCGTTGAGCCTCTTGACGTCTGGCTACTCAGCAGTCAATTACTCGAGAATTAACCATTGAGCGTTGTTTTATCTATATTGATCTGCCCACAATGGCACGCTATTCCAAGGTTACCTTCCGTATCTATTCTGCCCGCATCGACATCATCATGACTATGCATCAGCAAGTGCTAGTGGACGTATTGGATGTCTGACCGGTTTGCTTGTTGACCCGACCGCCGTCCTAAGGAGCCCATCCGTCGATTGTAGCTTTTCATCACCGCCCAGGTGATAGTAATCTCGATATATAAAGACAATGGGAGACGAGATTGAGATGGAATATGAAGGATGAACGGACCGTACACCAAGCGCTTGCAATACATCTTGTTGCTCTAGTCTCTCTTCTCATCGAGACCAACCGCATGATAAGTCAATCTATTCGATCATGGCCTCGCCTCCGAAACTAGTCTACCTCATAACAGGCTGCTCCTCCGGCCTAGGCTACACCCTCGCCAAAGCCGCCCTTACAGCCGGCCACACTGTGATCGCGACATCGCGAAACCCCTCCAAAACGCCAGACAAGCTCGCTGAGGTTGAATCTCTCGGCGGGAGATGGGCCACCCTAGACGTGTCATCCCCAAGCCTCGAGGCCCAGTTCAGGGAGACCATCCTCCCCGTCGGCGGCAAGATCGACGTGCTCATCAACAACGCCGGCATCGGGCGCATCGCCATCGTCGAGGACATCCAGCTGGACGTTGCGAGGGATGTCTTCGAGACCAATTTCTGGGGGCTCGTGCGATTGACAAAGCTCGCCGTCGCCGCGATGAGGGCTCAAGGGGGCGGGACCATCGTCAATGTGGGCAGCGAGACTTCGCTGTCCCCCAAGCCTCTCACGTCCATATACTCGGCCAGCAAGGGCGCCGTGGACGGCTTCACGGTCGCGCTGGCGGCCGAGGTGGCTCCTTTCAATATCCGCGTGTTGCTTGTCACGCCGGGCGGTATCCGCACGCCCTTCGTTGAGAACGGCGCCACGGGCGGCGGGGGGACATCACTGAGGGAGGAGTATAGGGGGACTCCGGCGGAGTTTGTGCTGGGTGTTATGCTGGAGCCGGCCAACTTCCATGTCGACCCTCACAAGGCCGCCGAAGTGATCATACACGCTGTGGACGGGACTGGGCCGTTTGAGAGGACTGGTAGGGGGTTTGTGAGGCTGCCGCTTGGGGGCGAGACGCTGGCCGGATTGGAAAGCAGGATTGGAGAGCTCCGGGGAGCTTTGGATGGCTTTGGTGATGTTGCTAAGAGTGTTGACTTTGGCGGCTGATTTACTTGATGCTGCGCCACTGCTTCCTTTATTGGGTGATTAACATTGATCATGATTATATGCTAAGCTAACAGGATGCCTCTGCTGAACTTGGCAGTATCCATCAGGACTCTGACTAGCTGTGCCGCTACTCATCATGATGTTACCGTGTGCATGTCCGTGACCCAGTCTTCAAGGCTGTAAGCACCATACTTGTATGGATGCTGAGAGGGATTATGCGGTGACTCCTTGAAAGAGTCGATGCCTCAATAGCGCGCCTCCTCTGGACTCTCCGGCTCACCCCACACGATATAATACATTAACTAATCGGTTCTATCGGTAACAGTCCACGCGATACCCAAGATCGCAAGAAATCACCATCGTAACAGCCCATACAGCGCGAATGGTGACCCAGCTAACTTCGCTGACTGCCGTTCATTGTGAACCTTCCACGGGCTCTGTGACCAGTTCCATATGTTGTAATATGTGTCCCAGCTCAAACCGCTCTGTTGACCCCACCGGCAAGCCTGGCGGGGGCAGGGACCCTTCTTCCACCTCGCCATACATAGTGCCAGATAGCCAGACGTTGCCAAGAGAATTCTCCCTTGCCAGATTGCGCAGCTCGGGAATGAAGACGAGCCAGGATGACCGTACGAGGCGGAAGTTATGGAGATGAAAAGACGTGACGTTGCTACCGTGTCGGCGGACAAAGTCCACCATGTCTTGTCGGGTGCTCTCGACCCCCTGGAAGACAAAGGATTGGAGGTTTTTCCAGTGCATGTCCTCCGGAAGGAAGTCGCTGATTGCAGCAGGGTTTAGGTCCTGTGAGTCCGCGCAGGTGAAGCCGAGCCTAAGGACCTGCAGCTCAGTCGTAGAGCCTAGGAGGCGGCGTAGGCTACCCTTTCCCACGGCAGCCTTGTACCGGATCATCTGGCTGCCGTCGTTGTCCAGAAGTCCGTCCGAATCCGCGCCAACATCCAGGTGCTGCTCGAAGCTGGTAAGGTTTCGGCATATTTCGGCATAACTCGACAATCTGGTCTGTCCGAGGGGGCTCTCGTTTTATGAACGACTAGTCTATCGTACCTCACCTCAACTTTTGTAGATGGATATAGGGTAGTCCGACCAGGGGCTGTAGGAGCGAGCTCACGTGGCGGGAACCGTATGGCTTCAGATGATCACCGGGGCATACCAACAAGTCGTCAAAGGGCTTTATGGAGATTCCGTCTTCGGGCGAACAGTCTCGTGCTGACACCACGATGCACTGCAACTTGGAAAACCTGGGAACGACTTCCTGAAGTATAGTGAAGTCGAGTTGCTCAGCTAGGATATGGGATTGTTGATGGTGAACATGCTTGTAACGCTCGAAAGCCTCCCTTAAGAAGTCGCCTGAATCTTGCTGTGGTGGTTGCGATGCCGTGACAGGCTTCTGCCTATTTATCTCCCTCTGTTGGGCGACAAACTCCTCAAAAGAAAGGCGCTGCGGCTTCAGCACGTCAGACTTATAGACCAGAGTCGTAACGCAGCGAGAGTACACCGGGTGGTTCGCAAATGGCGCAGCATCTCGAAGCCACCATAATGCAGGGAGAAGATTAGCTTGCTGAACACTATCCACGCCTCGACAACACTGAACGACCTGCAGGTCAGACGGAACGTGCGAATGTCTTTCAAGTCGAGAAACGTGCACACATGGTCGATGACCTCCGGTGGCAGGTCTGTCAGCATCATCGTGTCAACTCTAGTAAATAGTGAGATCGGACAGGGAAAAGTGGAGTTCTGGTCGAGGTTCAGGTTGAGGTCGGGGTGGAGGCCGACTTATAGCAGACCCAAAGAGGGGTCTACCTTCGAACCAAGCCAGGTTTCCCCGGACGACTCCTGTGTTAGCGTCGCTGAGGTAGCTGGGTACCTAGATAGGTACCGCTGCACGGGGAATATTGTTAGTGCAGGCACCGCCCGCGTTCTCACATGACAAGCCACCCAAGCTTCCACGTATAAACATCGCGTCTCGAAGAGACATATGTCGCTCATTAAATCTTGTCTGATTCAATTCTCAGCCCTGCTAACATTTTGTGCTCGATATGGGAGTCATCGTCGAGATCGGGGAGCCGCAGTGTCATGTCCGTCCACCAGCTGAGTCGCAGCCACCCCCCACCCTTCCACCATATTCTCATCATCGGTTACCTGCAAATCAACGGCATCAATCAACGGCATCAATGTGGAAGAAAGCCCGCCATCGACGAAGAAGCTCACCATGACCACAGGCTCTCAATCTCTCCGATTCTGAGCGCTGCATAGCCCAAGCTACCGCATACAATGAACTCTTCTGCAAGTTTCACGCCAAACAATGCTTTGGTCTGTACGTGGGTTACAAGCGGCGCAATGCGCGTCTCGATGCCCTGGACGATGAGGCACCCGCCTTTCTGCGCAGCCAATCCGGGGTCCCAATAGCGAACGTATCCTTCAAAAACATCAAGGATCCGTCAGAGCTGCATGAGATCCAGGCTCACTTGTTCAAGCAGTATGTGCTTCTCGACAAGGTCATCGCGGCACGGCAACTGCACCACACGCACTTCTTCTCTCTAGAGATGGATTATGGGCACAAACTCTACCTCGAGAAGCTACAAGCCCGAAGGGTTAGCACCCTGCGGGCTCTGGAGCGTGTCGAACAGAGGACAGCAGCAGTACTGTACGAGAGGGAGCAGTGGTTCAAGTGGGTACGCTCTAGCCAGAGCGAAGAGGAACAGACGAGGGAGAAGGAACAGAAGAAAGTAAAGCTGGAAGCTGCCATGTTCCAGAGGCATTGGAAGGAGCTTCGATCGAGTTTGAGAGCAATGCGAGAGAAGGAGAACAAGAAAAAGCAGGATGCATACCTCGAGCAGGCCTGGAAAGAACGCATGGACTCTGCCAATGAAACCGACGACGATGATGAGGAGTGGGATCCGATCGATGATGTTATGGAGGAGGAAAGAAGGAAGTACTTGGACTTGATCCGGCAATTTCTATGGTTGGACGTCGAGCAACCCGAAGAACTCCCTGCAGTGCAAAGCCTGGAGATTAGAGATGTTCAACCAGAGGTGTCAACTTCCACGCAGCAGTTACTTGCTGCGCCGGTCACCGTCGAGGATGATGCTGAGGACGAGCAAGAGGCTGGGGAAACTGGGGAATCCATAAGCAAGAGCAAGAGTAAGAAGTCAAAAGCGAAGCCTAAGGGCAAGAAGAAGAAGAGCAAGAAGACCATCGACGGAAGTAACACAGTCGTTGCGACTACCAAGACTGCAGAAGCTAATCAAACCTCTCAGACTCTCGAAAAGGCACAGGATGGTGGCAAAGGTCATATCGAGAGCCAGGAGGAGACACGGAAGCGCCTACGTGAAGGTATAAATAAGGACCACCGCGGGCTATATGGACCGCAGCTTGTTGGCACCGTCCAGAATCCTGTCGAGACCCAGCATCGTACTGCACCACTCCCCGAGGAAGAGATTGAAAGCTTGATTGCAGATATTGCCGAGATCAAAACCCTTCTGTTCTGCCGCACGTTGCTCTCACACGCCACGATGCTGCCAGCAGCACTTCGGGCCAAGAACATCGAGGAATTCCTTGCCGATCCTGAGATTGCCGACTCGGACCTGCGAGATCTCTGTCTCAAGGTCGAGCAACCGAACCTCCAGGCGCTGAGAGACGCATGTGCCGATTTTGCTCGTGGCGACAATCCCGAGCCGCCTCCACCCGAGGAAGAAGTCGAGATCCTGTCAACTGCAGAGATCCTGCGGCGTAACCTGATGTACGGAGACTTGGACGAGATGAACCTCTTCACAACAATGAGGTCTGGCTTGGCCAGGGGGATAACAGCTGCAGAGTCTAGCTCCTTGGATTCTGGATCTGGAAAGGAAGCCAAGGGCAAGAGAATGAAGATTACGCTTTGTGGAAAGACCATTTGGAACCATGCCAGCGAGGGCGCCATGGCTCGAGATGGCTGGCTTCAGTTCTCCATCATGGCGAAGGACTGTGACTTCCACGACGCTGTCTCACTTTGTCGGAACTGGGATGAGTTCTTCGAACTGCAAACACTTGTTTTGTGGCAATTTTTCCCCTCGGCTAAGTGGGCTTCTTGGTCCCAAAACGCACTCCATGAGCAGTTGCTCCATTTGGTGAGTTTGTTATATGATGTCTGCTGTGCACACTACTGACTGCGCACAGGGGCTCATCCCTTATCACATCCAGTTCGAAGGTGGTCAGAGGACGCAGTACAACCAGATTGGTTCCAAAGGGCGGCATCGTCGTCAGCATCATATCGAGGAATGCCGCAATGTCATATGCGCCCATATGAAACGAGGCGACCCTGTAACGAACCGGTTCATCGACTACTGTGTCATGCAAAGTGGTAACTTGCAGATCCTTGTGCGAGACGGCAAGACCGGACGGATTGTGCGAGCGCCAGATGGAAAAGAGCGATGGTTGCACCGGGTGAAGTCCGGACTGGGACGCGCATCTAAGAATGAGTGGGAAGTGGTACAGGAAGTTGGTCCGGAGTTCTTTGATTACCTCGACGTTATGCGCGATTGGCGATTTAGCTTTGATTCTTACTATGACATCCTCATATGGGATTTTGTTCCCGGCGAAAGTCCCTTGGAACTCTTCCACCGCTTAGTCGACGTAAGTTACTATCGTCCCGATCGTCATAACCAGGCATCTAACTAAAGCTGAGTAGACACTGCGCCGGGCCCGCCGTATCAGAAAGCCTCGCGACGCCTACCTGCACCAGCGGCACATACTCGAGCATCTGACACAGGACAAAGACACCAAGCGGGTACGACAGCTCAAGCCTGGCGATGACGCCGAAAGCATCTTTGACTACGTCTCCAGTCCCTCCTCAAGGCACGTTATCAGCACCAGCAAAGGAAAACGGATTGAGGAGCTGGTGGATGGGCAACTGCCGGAGTCCGAGAGCCTACCCTACATCATGTATAATGATACAGATGCAGCCGAGGATGAGATCCTTTTCTCTGGCGGGCGTGATCGGGGCCTCTATAATGAGATCACGAACCCTGTGGTCATGTTTGAGAACTCTCGAATCCCACCAACAATGCTCGCACGAGGCGCGCAGCTACTGGAAGGCGTCGGCCTGTCAGACGATGCGGACGGTGAAGGTGATGGCCGCAGTCTAGCAACCCAGAGAAGCATGCTACTCTCTTACGGCCAGGATCCGGGAGCTTCGCAGTTCATCCACTCTGTGCCTCCAATTTGAAGGCAGGCATACTCTGACATCAATGCTAAGGCTGGAGAACACGGCAGCAAGAGAGACGAAACGCTGGAAAGGCTGGACTTCTTCTCGCAGAAATTGGAGATGACTGGATCCGACTTACAGAAGCTGGAATGGCTTGAGCTCATGGAAAGAGACAGGTCATACGGTGCGTCGATCTACTGCTGAACGTTTCAATGTATACTGCAGCCTGCTAACCCAAAAGTGTCGACATAGGATGCAAGGATTCATTCCACCTGGCAGACCTAGAGCCAGGAGCGCGAGATAAGTATGTCGAGTCAACCAAGATTATCCTCGGCGCCCAGAATTATACATTCGACAGCTCCGTGGGCGTAAATTGGGCTTGGTCCTGTCTCGAGATCCTCGACATGCTAGACCTTCAGGTTTGGTACGACGAATACGTGGAGGATCCGCTATCTGCATGGCCGCATCGGTATCTCGCACAGGATATAACCCAGGCGTTTGTAACAATGGGGTTGTTCTTTCCGGCCTTGGAAAGCACGAAAATTGTCAGAGCCTTCCTCGACTCTAAGCAGGGGTCAGGCTTCAAGGACTCCAAGGTTTTCGAGACGGTGTCGCGTGCAAGAGATGTCCCGGACCGCAGGGGACGTGCAAGCCCCAGTGAAAGACCGGCAAGTTTCTATGAGGGGTTGGGGACGCTTAAACAGGGCGACTCCTGGGTCGATGGATATCCATGGGACTGGAGTCTGACTGTGCGGCCTATCCTTGCAAAGCGTAAGTGCCATTCCCTTGGCCCTGCTTTCCTCCGTCTTACTCTGGAGCATCCACCTCTCCGTTACATGGCTCACGCTGAGTATCTACAGTCTACCGAGCCGGGATAATTACGCCTTCAAATACCGAGCCCCACCCACAAATATGTCCGGGCTTGACCTTCGCCGCCGAGGAAGAGCGCCGTCCAGGCAAGCTCGACATGTTCCTCCGATTCGACCGGCCGGAAGGCCTCAAGTACCCACCGGAATATACAGCCGTGAAGGACTGGCCGGATTTGCGTTCTTGCGCTCGCGAGTTTGCCCAGGAGAAACCGCAAGCCCGATTCGCACTAATGCGCCTCTGGTCCGCGCCGCATTTCTACCCCCTCATGATCGGATGGTGGAACCGGCCCAACTTCACCTTTATGGATCCCGTCGGCCGAGCCTGGGAGTGGAAATTCATACCGAAGGACTTTGACGAGAGCGAGTGGAGCACGCACCTCGGGACGATGAAGCGGCTCAGCCTGGTATTTGACAGGGCGGAACAGCATAGCGGGGCCGACCTGAGGAGGAACGTGGTGTTCCGCGGGGATGCGATATTGGTCATGGCCGAGAACGAGGAGGAACTGTTCAGGCTCAGCACGATCGTCACGTTTGCGATGCAGACGAAGCCATGGCTGAGGGAGGTGGACCTGTGGAAGAGCTTTGTGAACGTCGGGTTGGAGTTCTTGGAGGGGCTGGATCCAGTCTGGTTGGAGTGAGCAACTAGTAGTACCGAGCTTGGCTTGTCGGCTCTGGCGGAAAGGTTTCCGCGCCGCCGTTGCCGTGGTCTCGGCCCGGAAAGTGGGTCCGCTCTTGTTTGTCTGCCGGAGACGAACGGATTCAGATGCCCGTAATCCTGGGACTCGCCACAGCAGGGGATCCACATCACGGGATGCTCCCTTAGGAAACTCGTGGAGACCTTACCCCTAACCCACACGTCGTTGCGCATTTGCGCAGGCCTTCAAGACAGCGTTTTACTTTTGATAGTAGCAAGTCCGAGTTCAACTCCAAGGATTTTGAATCCAGCTTAAATGATGAAGGCATTGTACCCTTTTTTTCGGTGTTTCCAGGATCGAAACATCGCCATTCAGTCGGCTCCAGGCCGAACTCGGCGACACCACGATGTGCTCGCGTGACGGCCCGGTTCTCGCTTTTTTCTTAGTTGGATCCACTACCCCTAAAGGATTTCGCCGCTGATATCCGTCGATTTTTCTGAATGGTAGTGAATACCTTTTTATACAGAAGCGACGAAAAACATACGCCTAGACTTAACAGAACTTCAAATTTCCCAGCAATAATATCCTAGAATATCGAGGGGAAAAATGGGCTCCTTAAACCGTACCTCCGTCTTTGACGCCGCTGAATTCGTTGAGCCGGATGCCATCTTTGACGTGGTGCGGCGATACACATTAGACACCTTCCCCGAGAAGGTGAACTTGTCTGCGGGAGCGTACAGAGATGAGGAGGGCAAGCCATGGTTGCTGCCGTCAGTGCGGTTGGCCGAGAAGAAAATTGCCGGCGCAGACCATGAGTACTCCCCAATGTTGGGCCTGAGGCCGTTCCGCGATGCGTGTTACGAGCTCTTGTTGCATGGCACCAAGGCGTTGGCTGAGGGTAGAGTAAGTCATCACATGAGACCCGGACCAGCACAGCAACACCAGTCACACTTGTATGCTAACATACCCAAAGCTAGCGGGCGTGCAGTCCCTCTCGGGCACAGGCGCCCTTCTTCTTGCGGGCATGGCCCTCAACAAATCCAACGCAGGTATCCGCAATGTGTACCTCACCGACCCAACATGGCCCAACCATGAGCTCCTCTTCGAGACCATGGGGTACAATGTCAAGTACCTGCCCTACTACGCCCCTACGACCTGCTCGTTTGACTTTGATGCCTTCGTCGAGGGCCTCCGTCAGGCAGAGCCCAACTCCGCCGTCATCCTCCACGCCTGCGCGCACAACCCCACAGGCTGTGACCCCACGAGGGAGCAGTGGCAGGAGATCGCCACCGTCATCCAGTCCAAGGGCCTGTACCCCGTCTTCGACTCGGCGTACCTGGGCTTCAACGCCGGCAGCGTGGACGAGGACGCCTGGCCCATCCGCTACTTCGTCGAGGACCTCCGGCTGGAGGCCGCCATCTGCATGTCCTTCTCCAAGAACATGGGCCTGTACGGCGAGCGTGTCGGCGCCGTCGTCTTCGTCAACTCCACCAAGGAGGCCGCCGTCGTCGTGCAGAGCATCCTGGAGAACGCCCAGCGCGCGACCATCAGCATGCCGCCGCTGTACGGCGCCCGCCTCGCCGAGGCCGTGCTGAACACACCCGAGATCAAGAAGCAGTGGGACGAGGACCTGGTGACCATGAGCGGGCGCATCACCACCATGAGGAGGAGGGTGTTCGAGGAGCTGGTCACCCTGGGCACGCCGGGCGACTGGAGCCATATCGTCAAGCAGTCGGGCATGTTCGGCTTCCTGGGACTGAGCTCCGCGCAGGTTGGGCATCTCGAGAGTAAGTTTGATCCGTCTCATACCTGAACCCTGATTCTTTGGAGGTGGTTCGAAATTGGACTAACGAATCCGTTGCAGAGGAATACCACGTCTACATGGCGAGCACGTCGCGGATATCGATTGCTGGACTTAACGAGAGCAACGTGGAGTACTTTGCAAAGGCGCTGGACGCCACTGTACGGACTATCGCTCTGTAATACTAGATCTCTCATGGAAAATTGGTACGGGTGGAGAGAATCTTGGTAATGATGTTTGGAACAGCGATGCTATGTAAAGATAGATCTATAGAAGTCAATGTTTCAAATTCCCAGTTGAGACATCAGGTGGGACAGCAGCAATCTTGTCTTCAATTATCTAAAGTTATTGGTTCAAAGCTTGGCTTTGGGTAACCCTCCTGGTTCCGGTTTCGTGGTAGGCTTGCCACTCGACCCTGACTTCCACCCCCAAGCCTCGACAGCGGGCGCTCCTCCTTCCAGAACATCGACGACATGGCCGCCGATACTGGGTAGGAGCAGGAACTCCTCTCCAGGTATTGACGCATCTGCCACTAGCAACAAATTGTTCACCCCCGGCACTCTATCAATGGTACGCGGATACGCCTTCCCTGGCGAACTGGTTGACAGCTTCTCAAGACCAAGCCCCGCTACTTTCAGCTCCGGCAGGAACTCCGCGATGAATATCTTGATGCGGTCCGTCGCCGCGTCTTCCCTGGCGATGTTGGGCCCTGCCGTTGCACGGATGCCGATGATCAAGTGGCCAGCTTCATCCCGAGGGAAGCCAAATAGGACGGCGCCCTGCTCGTTGCGCAACTTATGCTCCCAGCTCGGGAAATTGTCCGGCGAAAACTGTTCCCAAAGCTCCCCATCTGTCGGAATCCTCACCACCGCTGTGGTCTCGATCGATCTGGTTGCCGTCGTGTCGAGAGGAGAGGTTATGTTCGGGATAGAGTCCTCGGAAGCCCACACGGCGTTGTCAAGGTCATGTGTCTTGCCGTCCCTCGTCCTCAAGCCCTTGACATCCCTCACCCCGTCTGTCCCCCGCCCAGTGTGCTCGATTTTCTCCACGGCACCTTCTGGAGGGCCCAAGATGAACTTTATGCCCAGCGTCCGAGCCTTGTGGATCACGAAGCGATAAACATTCTCAATCAGCACGGTACCCCCAAGGCTGTCCAGCACTCCAGAATCTGCCTTGTCCCTCTCCTCCCTCCTGAACGGATCAATGTGGAACATCCGCGAGTTCGCCGAGCTGACATGGCCCAGATCCGTCGTCAGCAACTGCACACCACCCAGCCCCTTCTGCTCCAGGGCCCTGACCCTCGCAACGTCCGCGTCCGGGATAGCATCGCCCTCGAAAAGGTAGAAGTACCCGTTGTTGATGAACAGCCGGTCCTCGGGGCTCAACCCCGGCGGGACGGTCTCGCCGCCCCAGAGCTCCTTGTTCCAGGCGTTCCAGGCGGTGAAGGCCTCGACGGAGAGGTTGCGGTGGAGGGTTTTATCAGCGGAACGGTAGTGGATGGCTGCGTAGGGGATAGTCTGCTTGGAAAGGTCCGTGAGGTCAGACTGGGACCTCTTGTCGAAGATGGTGATGTCCTTGTATCCCCTGGCGGCGAGGTGGAGAGCGGTGCTGAGGCCGAAGGGACTGGCGCCAATGATGACAATTTTGCCGTCTTTGTCAGGCTTTCTTGGTGCCATATTAACGAACGCCTCTGTGAATTTCTCTGTTCGGTGATGGTTAGATAACACCTGGTATAGAATCTGTTCACGCCTTCACGATGTCCTTCATGATGGCGGATTGCGCATGGCATCAACTGCGGCATCGCCCCGCTGGCTCCACCCACCATACATACCTAGCAATGTCGTTATATCACGTCACTTCTATCCATCGATAAGTACTCGACCCCCGGTTTGTTGATACCCTCAGGATCTGTTTCGTGATGTAAAGGTGGGTTTGTCATCATTGCGACGGCGGCTTGTCCAGGGAGCATTAAGTTGGTCTATGTACAAGGGAAACGGTCTTCGAGTTTGGGACGGCAGAGTACTTGCGCCGGCAGTGATAAGACAGAGTAGAGGTAAAGAAGTGCCAGAACTCATATGTTTGGCACTCGTCAAGGCCTACCAAACATAAGTAGCTAGCAAAACTTAGTGAGTCGACGGTTTACTGTTTTCATGCCTTTAGAAGTCAGCGAATTGCATCAATAAAAGCTGATACCTGGAAATCTTCCCAACCACTACGTTAGTAGTTCACAACACGAGTGAAAAGACCCAAATGATTATTGAATCCTTCTTAGCAAGGGGCTTTAGAAGGTGGTCTCTGACAATTATATGTCTTCTTCGTGATCTGCCTTCACGTCCGAGGAGTCTTCGAATTGCTGATGCATCTGGCCTGCTGATTACCTTCATCGGAGGGAACATGCTCGGTCTGTCAGGACCAATAGTGAAGATCTCCGCTACTCCGACAAGAAATAGAACTTAGGAGGAAGAGACCAGTCATTTTCAAGTTATTCACTTTTATTGTTTGTCAATACCGCTTTCTATAGGCCAGCTCCCCCATCCGATATCAGCCTAGTCGTAATCACTCAGCAATATTCCTTGTGAACCTGCTACGATATATGATCCTGTTGAGTTGTTTCCAATCAAGAATACGTTGAAAACCCTACTTGCAGGTGTTTTGACTGCATAGAAAGGATTCCGTCGTCAAAGTGGGTGTGTTCATGTTACACAGTGATGCTAGAGAGCTCCCAGCAATGCCTGGGTGGCTAGGAAGGGGCCCAAAGGAACATGTAAGAGTTGGAGCTTGTCCTTTTTCGATCAAGGAAGAGAACTCCATGCACTTCCGAGATCCAGTGGGTGGGCAGGGCAGCCGTCATGCTTTGAGGCACCATATAGTCTCTGATATTTGAGGACAGTGGCATGCTCCCTAGCTGTCAGAAGCATCCTCATTGCTCTCTATTCGTCATTATCGTTCTCATAAGACCTATCAGAATAATAGACTTCCCCACATTGTACAATAGGCATCTTATACAATAATTCCAAGCTTCCTACTCAGTACGATATGGCTGTATCTCCACTCAACTGGTGAATAGGTGGTCTACCCAGTAACCTCTGCCTGACCTTCGCTATTTTACCACCTGTATTTGAAGCCGTTCTACTTTCGTTTTCCTGCACGCTTTTGCACTCAAATTTCTCAGAAAACGAATATTCGGTCTCGTCCAACGAAGCAGTTTATCTTTCCAAACGACACACATCAACAGCTCAACCCGAGAAGTCAACTCGAAACACTTTCACGATGGACAGGTAATCTCAAACAGCCCTTGCACAGTTTCCTCTGGTGAATGCTAATTACTCTGACCCCACCGAGTAGCAACCAAGACAATCACGCCCACCAGGTGGGACAGCAGCAGCAGCTCTCGTCTGTGGCCCTAATGGCCTACGACAAGTATGGCCGCCTCGACCAAAACCGCGTCCAGCTCATGACGCGTGGTCACTTCCTCGGTGAGGAGGAGGCCGCTTTGCTGCCAACTCGTATCGCCGTGAAGAGAGACCCTTCCGCCAAAACAGCTTCGCATTGTCAAGCGGCGGCAACCCCCAAGGCTGCTGCTACCCCCAAACCGGCGGCGACTCCCAAAGCTGCAGCAACGCCCAGAGCGGCCACTACTCAAGCTGCTACTGACCAAGCGGGAGGCGGGCAAGCTGCAACTACTTCAATCACTCCCGCCGCTGCCACTCCCAAGATCTACGGGTACAGCAAGTATTGCAATTGGACGGATGAGGAGACGAAGCTGCTGATTCGCCTGCATGCTGAAAGAGTTACCTTCCCCCAGATCGCGGTATGTTGCCTCTTTTCGAACTTCGGACTCAAAATAACATTGCTACCTATCACCAATCACTTCCCCTTCAAGACCTTTGCGACTCACAAACACATTACTACCTGTTATCAATCACTGCCCCTTCCAGACCCTCGCACTTCACAGAACATATATTCGCCACTGGTGTTTGAACGTGTTCCTCAGGCTCCCAGACTGATCCAAGTATAAATCTAGACATACTTCCCTGGAAAGTCGCAGAAAGCTTGCCAGCAAAAGTTCTACCACGCCATCAATGACTCCAGTGACACCACACATAACTGGATGGCCTTCCACGATAGTCTTCGAGATGAACATGACCACAAGACGAGCAAGAAGAATCAGGAGTAGCGTGAGGGTCATGGGACGGTAGAGGGCAGGGAGGCAGCATCTTTGGTTATGTCGCTGAGGAGCACGGCTGAAAGACCTCGATCCTTCGCACCCACCTCCTCCAGCACCCGTCCAGCATACCCAACCAAGCCACGGCTGGGACCTTGGCACTCACACTCTTCAGCCGCTCGTAAGGCCCCAGTCGCCCTTCTCAACTGTGCCCGCAACTGTGCTTCTAAGAGACATAGCCGATGAGGATGCCATCAATCAACCAAAATTCTGTCATGGCGCTGCTTGAGCACGCTCTGGGTGGCGAGATATTCAGGTATCCAATTGCGGAGCAAGTACCAGGCGAGGTGTAATATCACGGACATCAAATGCAGCATTTGCAGCCAGGGAAGTGACATCCAAAGGCTGTAGAGAACTTTGGGTATCCAGTCACGGAGATGGCGATCAACCAGATGCAAGGCTTTCTTTGGACGGCACCACGGGCAGAGTGGCTTACGCCTGATCTGCCTTTGGTGTCACCAGGCCTTGCGCAAGTACAGAATAACGGCTGTGTGGTTCGGAAGGGACCGCTTCCGCAGGGAGCACAGCCCGGGGTCCAAGCAAAGACGACATCATGGGCTTGGAATCAACCTGGGCCCCAAGAACCGCACGATCCATCTCCTTCAACCACTTACACGCAATCAACATGTCTGAGCCAATGGATAAGGGCCAGTGGCTGCCCTCTTTCCCCAGCTACTTGAACGTCAGTTTACTGGTATGGCGAGGAGATCTTCGGGGTGGCTAGTTGCGGAGATGGCGATCAACCAGATGCAAGGCTTTCTTTGGACGGAGGCTACTGGCAGCGTCTTGTGCACGCTGCGGACACTCAAGTCTACAGAGAAGTGGAGCCGGGGGAGCACATCGGCGAGAGTAAGCAGCAGCTGGGTTTAGCCAGTACCGCAAGGCTTTGCTGCATCTCGTCTAGTACCTCGGCGAGACCAGATCCGAGGAAAGTGCCACGGCCGAGAGCCGGACCTTGTACCGCGGCCCAATCCAGCAATGCGGGAGCTCATCTCCAGCTGGTTTAGGCTCAAGACACCACCGGTGAGATCATCGGCCTTATCGCCAGCGAGACATTCAACCTGACCACCGGCCAGGCCGCTCAGCCCACCTTTGGGTCATTCGCAATGGCGCGCCCAGCCTGGGCATCAACTGTGCCCCAAAAAGTGGACTAGCACTGGGAGACTTCTCCCACGTCTGCCCATACTTCGTCCAGTGTGATCCAGTCGGTGGCTCGCCCAGGCTCATCACCAACATAGGCCCGAACAACTGTGAACCGAACGATGTCAATCTTCCTGGAGGTTTACATCCTCGCCGACCCGTTTGTTTAGGCTCATATATCCAGTTGCGGAGATGGCTATCAACCAGATGTGGTCAAGGCATAGGCTACCACTGCCATGGCCGACTACATGAACGGACATAGGCACTGGGCCAATGCTTACCAGCATGATGTGATGGACCACGCGATCCCCGGCGCAGACGCCGAGCACCAGGAGATCCAAAACCATCCTCCTGGAGGTGTACATCCTCGCGGATCGCTTCATCATGCCCATATATCCAGTTGCGGAGATGGCTATCAACCAGATGCGGTCAAGGCATAGGCGACCACTGCAGAGATGCGAGGAAGGGATGTCGAGCCTCTCGTAAGTACCCTCTACTCCTTTATGTTCAAAATCCGATCCCCAGATCTTCGGGCCTCCCAGATATTCGGGCCTCCCAGATATTCGGGCCTCCCAGATATTCGGGCCTCCTAGATCTTCATGTTCTCCATATATTCGGGCCAAGCTAACCATGGAACGATAGGCTCAAGATAATCATGATCGTGGACTTACGTCCAATTTTAGACGCACCCTCAACACCATAGGAGGGTCAAGATCAAGCACTCCAAGTGCTGCTCACGGACTCTGGCGCATACTTCAACGGTCTCGATCGCACGAGCATGACCGAGCCAGCCCAGGGCTAAATCGGCATCCATGGCATCAACTACAAGCACCTCCAAAGCCTCATTCACATCATCAGCAATGGCTCGACCAGCCTGGCTATCAACATGGGGCTGCCACAGCTGCCACAGCACTCCAAACTCCTAGCCCCCAGTCTCAGCAGGCCACCCCCAGTGGTTACCCACCTGGCGCAATCATCAGCCCAGAGAGCTCAACCATGTCAGTCCACCACATGGTCACTAGCTCTTGGCGAACTTCGCCGCTTCACAAACACGGGTTATTCGCGACTGGTGGGGGATGTTTTTACTAGATGGTTTGGTGCGGCCTCGCTCTCTGAGCTTCCAGGTCGGTGGTGACTTGGCCTCTACTACCAGTAGTGGTGTGCCACGCCCATGGAGAACACCCAGCAGAAACGCCGTCGCCTCCACGAGCGATACTTTCTCTGTTGTGTCTCCTGTGCGGCAGCGACCTGGATGTGGATATTATCTTGGAGGGATATGGCTGGGCACACGGGGCGGCGAATTCAAGATGGTTCAATCGTGATGGAGGGTGGTTTGGCGAGTAATGTGTATATATATGGAGGGACTAATAGAAGATATTCGCTCCATTCTCATGCTTCTGTGACGCCTAGTACCCTTGAACGAGATTGACTTGTTGTCGCTCCCTTGGTATCCCTGTGCTTGACTTGACCAGTGCGTAAGTGCACCCATGCGAAGTGATGCGGTCTTTGATACCATAAGCATTGATTCTCACAGGTCGCTAAATGCAAACAAAGACTAAAGCTTATTGAGAACTTCGTGCTGGAGTGATTGATTTTATCCTGATTGCAAGCTTTGAAACGAGATTCAGAATGTTGCTTGGTGTTTATGATGTTGACTGCGAACCAGTTCCGGATAAAATGAGTTTTACACTAGGATATAAAGTTCACTAATGTTCGATATTTCAACAATTGATTGGTCTGCTGGCCCAATGGCAAGGCGTCTGACTACGATTCGTGCTTAACATCACAACATCGGTAATCAGGAGATTGCAGGTTCGACCCCTGCGTAGACCTTTTGCATTCTTTTGTTGTCCCGCGTCTCACAAAGGTGGGTCTTGACTTTTTGCCCCTAGTCATGATGTTCTTGAGGGCTACCTGCCATTAGGTAAGACCAAAGGGTTGGCAGATTGGAGCATAGCGGGACGTCCACCACCAACCACCTAGCCCGGGCATTTCAGGTGTGTATCTGCTATGTAACGTTGTTGTTCATAGCAGCGGCATATTGACAAGGGCATACAATGCTCGCAAAGTGCAGGTGACCGCAAATTCTGGATTATGCCTAGGATATTGTTGACACAGCAGTCTTCAGCATCTGATCATGTCCCTATCGCCTTGATCTAACTGTTATTTGTTGAAGTGCGACCTGAATTCGCAGACAACTTTTCAAGGTCGATGAGTACCTTCAAGGTGCCTTAATAATAGTATTCTCGTAGAAAAATTGACTTAAAGACCTTGCCAGAGAAAGTCTCTTGATGATCCATGGTGAAAGATCGACGGCGACTGGCCCTACTCCCTAGATACTGAGTGAATCGTCCGGGTATGTCGTTCCCGCTGATATTGTACATCAAAGGAGCTTATTGCATTGTTCCCTGCAATAAGGATTCCACCTGTGCATCCCTTGTAAGAGAAATATGGGTAGTAGCTGAAAGAAACCAACCTCACAGCCTCACCAACTACATAATCTAATATAGCTCTTATATCGCAGCCCCTAGGGGAACAGGGGATTAAGCCCCGGTGCTAATAAGGTTCGCACTATCCGCATTTGTTAAGCTTCCAACTTGTTAGTGGTCACATGCCAGGTTAATGAGTGGTGCCGAGGTACAATAGGGCACTTCCAGGCATGGTGGCTTGGTGCTAGCAAGCAAACGGCGTCCCTTAGGCATCATGGCATTTGCTTTGTGGAGCTGGTGGATCATTTCGATAATCTTGTGAGTGTAGACATTTGAGTATCGTTTGACTACGTGCGAGTGATTCAGGTGGGGGTGTAAAAGTCCTTGAACAAATTTCTGAGCCGCAGAAAGTATAATGCCTGGGAACGTGTATCTGAGCCCCCAGAAGCATTATGGTTGGTGAGGTGTAGACTATACATGAAAGGCTGATGACATTATTGATAGGCAAAAATATGAGCCTCATAATGCCCTGGTCCTTGTCGAAGTCCCTGAGCCCAAGAGTGGGTCGATATGGATAGTCCCGAGGTAGAGCTATTATGATACGAGATCCAAAGGCTTGCCCACGTGGTTTCTGGATGTTGATCTCCCGTTGTGAGCTATTATATACGCTAGACGTCACTCCATCTTCTTCTTTGCGACAAATAAAGTTATTACATAGACCAGTCACGATGCCTTTCACGCAGGTCAACGGCAAGAAAATTTTCTATAGCTGGAAACCAGCCAGCCGGGCCGGCTTAACCCTCTACTTCATCCATGGTCTCGGAGCATCGCATTCTTTCTGGGAGCCATGTATTCCTGGCTTGGTAGAGGCTGGGTTCTCATGTCTAACAATTGATATTCCCGGTATGCTTACAGGATTTGGATGCCTTTACAGGTTTCCTTCGGACAGTTGCTATTTCTAACATGTGGAATCCTAGGTTTTGGGCAATCTCCCTACAACAGTAAGCCTCATGACTTACACGACATCGCAGATGACTGTGTTGCTCTCCTCCAGGGACTGGGGAAGCCACTCAGCCGGACGATCATCGTGGGAGCATCAATGGCCGGAATCGTCTGCTGTGAAATAGCAGTGAAGCACGAAGTCGCAGGCGTCGTGAGTGTTGGCCCGATTTGCCCTGGGCCCGAGACAAAAGAGGCCTTCGAGCACCGAGTCGCAGTTGTGAAGAACGGTAGGCTATAACCAGAATATTATATGCTTCATATGGTTCCAGCTAAGTTGATTTTCAATAGATGGTTTGGAGGGGATTGTGAATACAGTCGATACTCCCACACGAGTAACAGGGTCCAAAGCCACCAAGATAATCCAGACTTTCGTGCGATCGCTTATACAGACATCTAATCCCGAGGCATATATGTCTTTAGCACAAGCCATCGCCGATGCGCCGGTTCCCGCGTATAACGAGATAAAAGTCCCTCTTCTATGCGTGGCGGGACAGGAGGATCAGGTCGCTCATCTGGAGGATTTGGCCCTGATCGGAGACAGGCATGTTCTCAGCCCCTGACAAATGCTGTTTGGATTTTATCTTGTGCTAATCATTTACCATTGACCTGCAGATGGGGTGCACCTTCCAAGACTGAGCTTGCAGTGCTTTTCGGTGTGGGACATTGGCACTGCATCGAGGATCCGGATGGGATGGAGGATTGCCTCAAGAGGTTTGCCAAGAAGGTAAGCTATCCGCATACCTCAAAAGGCTGTGATTGACGAGAGGCGAGTACGTTCCGGGTATAATATTGACATGATAATAGGTCAGTGCTTCCATAGGAGATGATGGAGCCTAAGTATATAGTCTTGGAAGTCATATTTTACGGACTCTCTTTGGTGGTTCGATTTATGTCCCGGCTGTAACAAGCAACTACCGATTTCGAAGTTGTCGATGCCTCATTCATAAACCTTTCCCCAAAAACCATGGGCATCAAGCAGGAACTCACTGGGTGATCATTGTCGCTAAGCAAACATCTGGAGGCAGTAGATTACACCGAGTTGCCATCAATGATCCCCAGGTTGCGAAACCTCCGTTAATATACTGATTTCCCGAAGCTAAGGCGGTCCTGACGGAGATTTTCCCCATTGTAATAGGTCTGAGCGTTGCACGTTCTTGGCCATGGATGAAGCACCCATGCGTCACTAATTTTAACCATCGAACGGACGAGCAGCCAAAAACGTGGTATGAAGCGCAGGAGTCCATTAAAAAGTCAATGAATGCATGCAGCTCCTTCCAAGG
This sequence comes from Cytospora leucostoma, assembly GCA_003795295.1. Classification (NCBI taxonomy): domain Eukaryota; kingdom Fungi; phylum Ascomycota; class Sordariomycetes; order Diaporthales; family Cytosporaceae; genus Cytospora; species Cytospora leucostoma. Next base: position 544,622 of record LKEB01000008.1, on the reverse strand, counting down.
GGCCTCGGGCTCTTGAGGACGTACTGGTTATGCCCCAACTTGATACACAGGCAGGGACCACTTTTGTTATCATGTGAACGATATATCACAGGCTATCATTCGGCTACGATAACTTGGCAATCATCCATTGCCTCTATTCCACTATGCAGCTTATAATAGGTCTTATCATGTGAAAGTTGTCCTATTACCGCGATATCGTTCTGCAAAAGGACAATGAAATGATCCGCGAATGACCTTGATAATTAATGAAAAAGATGAAATCACAAGTTGCGGGGATCCGAGAGAGTCAAAGAGACTTGAAACTTCCCGCATGCCTAAGAGGCCCTCATAGTCTTTAGTCAGGTTTTTATGGCAGCGAGATTCCATGGATATGAGGTCCAAAGTAAACAAATGCTGCTTTTCTCTTAATAGACAGGTATCGAACCCTTGCCTGCCTTATTCGATGTATCAACCTCTTCAGTGCACGATGAAGACACCAGTAAACTCTACGCTCCAGCCCCTAACAGCCCCGGGAGTCAGATGTACGGTAGTTGCGAGTTTCCGACACGATGAGCGACTGTGGCTAAGCCTCCGAGAGGTCATGCGGCAGTTTAAGTGTTTGAACCTCCACTCGGTGTTTCTTTGACCAATCTCTACGGCACTCTCGTTGTCCGATTTTTGAAATTGACAGGTCGATCAAGTCTCATCGCATATCGAATCTCCTAGGCGACGAATTCCTAGGGCTGTGAAAGTCGTCACCATGTACAATTCGATTCGGCTAGAGTGAACAACCCACTTGGTGGTTTCGAGCCCTTGCAGATATCCACTGTGGCGCCCCCTGACGAACACCCCCGCCGACTGTCTGAAACGAAACGCTCGGAGTGAGTTCTGCTCTGCTATTCTACCCGTATGCAAGAATGGTCCAAATGGACAAAGATGCTCTTATTTCGATGCTCTATTGGTACCTGAGATTATCAACCATGGTATAATATATGTCTTATAGTCGACCAAATCTTGAGGCTTGAGCCGCATATCATGCAGTACGCGGACGGGCCCTCCACGATGTCGATCATAGCCTAAATGAAGCGTGGGGACAAGGACCATGCGATCCCTGCAGCGATCCGACAGGGAGATCGAAGCGAGAGTGGCCTGCGAAACCCCTGAGAAGTTCACTCTGTGGTCCTGCCATCGCTGCAGCACACATGAAGATCACTCCACTGTTTGATGCTCACTTGAATTGTGCACTGGATATAGCAATCTTGGAAATAGCATCTCTTCACGGCTTCCTTGCCTAGAGAAGCGCGAGTGCCCACTGCGAGCGTAATGCGGCCTCGGCAGCAGCCCCTCGGTCCTCACAACTGGTCAGGCACAGCACATGTGCAGCCGCCATTTCGTGCTCGATGTCGATCCGATGATTGACCGCGCGGTGCTTCGCGCGCTGCTGGCTAGTGATTGGCAATCAGATCTCGGAACAATCCTGCACATGGGGGCTGCAAGTTGAAGCCAGGCCCAATCAAGCAGCACAACGGGCAATAGAGCCCCTTTTCTCTCCGAAAATATCGAGGATCCCTGCTGCCACAGTCTTTGGACTTGCTTGCTTTAGCTAGCCTATCTGGCTGAAGGTACTGAAAACACCCCTGATAAGCTCGTGGAGAAGAACGACGACGTCTGGACCAACAGATGGGCCCTGGTGTGGCGACAGGTGCCGAAGCCATCGGTTTTGAAAGATGGAGCTGGTTCCACTCATGCAGTATCTGGAGACCGCCGACCAGATGGGACTGCGCGTCTAAAAACTCGGCGGCAGCCATCTTCTGGCCTTGCTTGATGGATCTCTTCATCCTTTTGCTACTTCCTCCGGCTCACAGCGTGACGTTGGGCTATCTTTTCTTGTTTCTCTTTTCTAGGACGTATCTTTCGTCAACAACAGTCTTTCATTCTCTAACCAACTCTTCATTCAGTCTTTCATTTCATTTTTTGTCTTTATTACTTACGCCACAGTCATGGCTCCATCTTCATTCAAAAAGCTCGGGGTAGCTTTTGCAATTGCTACCGCTGGAAAGGTAGCAGCAGATTCATACACTCTCACAGATGAGTACACAGCGGACAACTTCTTCGAGAAGTTTGACTTCTATGTCAGCGATTACACAACCGGTGATTATGACCCAACACACGGCTACGTCAACTACCGGGACCAGGCCGATGCCGAGAGCCTTGGTCTCATCTCTACGTCGTCGGATGGCAGGATCTACATCGGCCCCGACGCCAACAATACCTACTCCACGGATGGCCACGGCCGTGACTCGGTTCGGATAATGAGCAAGGCCAAGTACAACCAAGGCCTCCTGATTGCCAAGTTTTCCCACATGCCTGTCCAGTCATGCGGCTCTTGGCCCGCCTTCTGGTCCTACGGCTCGCCCTGGCTGAGCTCCGGCGAGATCGATTACTACGAGGGGTGGAACGAGATTGGCAAGAACGTCATGGCCCTTCACACGAACAAGACTGTTGCCGGCGAGTGTCTCCTCACCACCTCAAATGTCGCCGCAGAGGTGGTGACCCAGGACTGTGACGACGATAAGGTCGACGAGTCCATTGGTCAGTACGTGGGAACTGGCTGTGGTGTTTCGGACACGGCTGGAGTCTGGGGGTCAACAACCGGTGCCACCTTCGCTATGCAGTGGGCCGGCGACGCCATCAAGATCTGGAACTGGCTTCCCGACAACGTGCCCGCTGATATCACCGCTGGCACCCCTGACCCCGATGCCAACACCGATGCTTGGGGTCAGCCACAATTGTTGGTCGAGGAGAACAGCTGTGATCTTGCCAGCGCTTTCTCGAACCAGCAGCTCGTCTTCAACATCGACTTCTGTGGCGACACAGCTGGCAACTCCGTCCTCTGGAACCAGACCTGCTCTGCCAAGGGTCCTACTTGTGTCGACTATGTTGCTTCGAACCCTTCTGCCTTCGCCGAGACTTACTTTATGGTCGAGGGAATCCAGTTCTACGAACTGGGAGCTGCTAACTCGTCTGTCTCTGTGTCTGCATCGGCCTCCCTTGCCGTTGCTAGCTCCGAAGCCACCGAGACTTCCTCGGGACTCCTGGCTGGAATAGGATCAGTCCTCGAGTCGGCGACCGTGTCAGCCGCCGCGGCTGCAACTCACACCCACACAACCAGTTACATCACCGGCACCTCCACTAGCATCAACGAGGCCGGCGAGACCACTGTTGTTGTTGACGTTTATACGACGATCTGCCCAGTGACCGCCGCCGAGGCCTCTGAGAGCTCCGTGTTGGCCGCAGAGACCAATGCCGTTCCCGTGCAGACTACGGCGACGTCTGAAGTTGCCGCCGTCGCTACAACACCTGGTTCCTCCGTGCCTATCGTGGCTTCCTCTGTGCTGTCCACTTCTGAGGCTGCTCACACCCACACGACCAGCTACGTCACCAGCACTTCTACTGGCGTCAACGAGGCCGGCGAGACCACTGTCGTTGTTGACATTTACACGACGATCTGCCCAGTCACTGCTGCTGAGGCTTCCGAGAGCTCTGTCTTGGCCGCAGAGACCACCGCCGTTCCCGCGCAAAGCACGGCGACATCTGAGGTGGCCGCCGTCGCTACGACACCAGCTACTTCTGGAACAGTCGTGGCTTCTTCCGCCCTTTCCACTTCTGTGGCTTCCACCACTGTGTCCACTTCAGTGGTCACAAAGGCATCTACCTCCACCGCGATCCAGATGACGACAAGCACCGTCTTTGCCACTCACAGCTCGACAATCGCTTCATGCCACTCTTTGTCGACTGATTGCGTCGTTGGCGATGTGACCACTCTTGTTGTCGCCCTCTCGACGACAATCTGCCCCGTCACTGCTGCTGAAGCGTCCCAGAGCGCCAACGCCTCTACGATTGCTGCATCTGCGTCAAGCTCTATTGCCGCTGTTTTCACGAGCGTTGCTGCATCTCAGACCCCAGCAGTCCAGGCCTCTTCCAGCGCCGTGGCAACATCCCCATCATCGGCTGTTCCCCAGGAGGCCACGTCCTCCTCGTCCGTGCCCCTAGCCGCGGCAACATCCAAGACAGCAGCGCTGTACACCTCGGTGCCTCTCGCCGCCCAGAGCACCATCGCCAAGCCCACGACCATCTCCACCTCCAAGGTCGCCGCCACCACGACGGCACAGGCGACCGAGACCTCCGAGACGGCCCTGGAGCTGGCCACCGGCGTGCCCTCGTCGTACGACACCGCCACCTACGGCGACGCCACCGAGACCTTGTCCGTCGCGTCCGCCACTTACAGCTACGCGGGCGGCAACGGGACGACCCTGGCCGTCGCGACCGCGACGAGCTCCAGCTCTGCCGCCTCTGCGACGAACGGCACCTGCTCGGGTATGGACTGCATCGTCGTGTCCAACTCGGGGAGCAAGAGCACCATGGGCGCCAGCGGCATCGCGCTGGCTGCGATCGCTGGTGCCATGTTCTTGATCTGAGTGATGCCTGGCATGGGGCTGGACGGGGGACCAACTGGATGGGGGCGGTGTCTAATCTGTACATACGTATCTGCTTACCATCTGATGGCTGAGACCACCTGCATAGACGGGATTTATCTATAGCGAGGTTTTGTATATATAACATAATATTCTTCAGGGCTGGGTATCAACACATACAATACTAGAGTCATACGGACTTTCCATTATTCAGACGTTGACAGGCCACGTGATCCACGCATGATGTAGGTGCCCGTTGTAATTTTACATGGCTATTGGAAACACTCAGCCACGACACAGCCCTTCGTATTCCGGGACAACATACTAGGACCGGCTAGAGTATGCACAGTGGAGATAGCGATCATCCCAGTTACTTCCCGGTCTGCCGCATGGCTTCATCCTTCGGACGGCATGTGAAGAGCTTTCCAAGAGATAGAAAAGCTCGTGCCTGAGTCTGATCAAAGTCGAAGAATATGGATCCAGAGCCACTTCTCATCCCGAAGGCAACATACTTACCAGAGCCACCACCACAACCTCCTCCTTCTTCATCACACCGAACGTCCCAGCCACACAATGTCCAGCCCCGCACGCTTCTCCCTCTCCAGGGCCAGCGAGGCCGACCTGCCCGAGCTCATCAAGCTCTGCTGGCTATGCTTCGACCCGACGGTCCGGACCCTGATGCTCGGCTGCCCGACGGAGGAGAACCTCCCGAAGCTGGTGGAGCACCACAGGCAGGTGATGCGCGAGTACCAGCAGGCTGTATGGCTCAAGGTCGTGGAGAACTCGACCGGCAGGATCGCTGCCGCGACGCTCTGGAAGGTATACCCCAACGCCGGGCAGCCCCCCTCGGGGGATGAGCAGCCGCCGTCCTGGCTCGAGGGCGAGGTGAGGGACTCGTCTAAGAAGCTGCTGGACGAGATCAACCAGGCGAGGAGGGAGGCGAACCCCGGTGGGTTTGTCCGTGAGTCTACTTCCCTGGCCCGAGTTATGTGATTAGCCGCTCACGACTCCCTCGTCGTACAGATCTGCACATCTGCTTCACGGATCCGGAGTATCGCCGCCAGGGCGCTGGGGCGCTGATGATGAAGTGGGGCTGTGATCTTGCGGATGTCCTGTCGGTTCCGGCCTGGATAGAAGCTTCGGCGGAGGGCAAGCCTCTGTATAGAGGCTTCGGGTTCGTTGATGCGGGCGAGATTCCTGGGGTTCTGACGTATATGATCAGGGAGCCCAAGGCACTTCTCAGGGAAGGTGGCAGGAGCCTCTGATGCATAGCGACTTCAAGCGAAGGAAGTGGTCGAGATTGCAAGTGAACATTACGTGTCGTGGTTGTTAAGCGTACAGAGCCTGTACGGGGAGAGTTGCACAACAATACCTAGGTACATTTACATGTATAACAACCCTAACCCTAGCCGTGGAACCGTGCCGTCAAAGTACATGTTATTGGGTCACTTGTTCGAACTCACGGATTTATATACATTCGTATCTGTATTCGGAGTATCCGTGGACGTTGGAAGGGTGGTGTGGAAGGGGTGGATGTGATCCATGGATGTTCTTGTATTTGCACGGCCCCCTGAATCCTGTTTCAGTAATGACACAGGGTGGTCTCGAGGGATTGCTTAGTCTTGAGATTGTGGCCATACTCTTTCAGATGTCATGTCGGAAATTCAAAACTATCGGCCCGGGCCTGCTGCCTGACCCCTCTAGGAACAGGTGTCACGATACGTACCTACCTAGGTAGGTAGTAAGGATAGAGGCAAAGTTGCAGTTACAGTGTATTTGTGTTGACTGTAGCTGAAGAGAAAGGGAAGGAAGGTTTGGGCCTACAGCCGTTGCCCTCAGGAACGAACAACCCTAACCCTAGCCGTGGGACTGTGCCGTTACAACCGGGTTGTATGCGTCCTCCTTTCTGCGTGGTGCGAACCATATTGGCCTCTGTTGAAAGGTTGGCGATTCTTGGAGTTCCGGGGTATCTAGGTAGTTTGTTATATTCCATTTCGGGCCAAACTCGCTTCCCCCTCCCTCCATCTCCAATAACCTCGTATTCGCTACTGTCACTGTCGAGAATCTATGACTCAAATCGTATGGAGATGGCAGCTATCGCAGTAGTTCTATTTCGTATTTCGTCTACTCTACTTCCAGGCACAAATATCGGACCCCTTCTTACTCCTCGGCCACACACCCACGACTATTGGCAGCTTTGGTCGCCCCCTCCTCTTTCAGAAACCCTCATTCATGTCTTCGAAGCAAAGCTTGTACTTTGACTTGTTGAAGCATACTGTCTGGTATGGAAGATAGTCAACGTTTTCAACAGCTCATCGTACATGCTAGTGTGGCGAGACAAAAGGGGCCCGGCTGCAAAGAGGTGGCATTGCTTCGGACAAGTTGATTGATGACTCACCTCGCCGCCAGGCTGTATACATAGTACATACATAGGTATGTATGTACGATGTAGGTGTCAGCTCATCCCCACCGATCGCCCACCCCAGGTGCCAGGCATGACCACCTGAGTGCCTACCTATGTACCAAGGCGGTTATTTATTTAATTCAAGAGGGGCGCCATGTTCCATCTGTTCTTCGAACAGCATCATCACACTAGGCTCTAGCTTCCTCGTCGCTGGTGAAAATGGCTCTCAACATCGTCCACAGGCTATCACTGACCATAGAAGTCTTCGAGGAAGTACTTCTACACCTGACCAACCATGACCTACTCCACGCGCAGCGAGTTAGCAGGTACTGGTCCGACATCATCCAAAAGTCTCCATCACTCCAACAGAAATTGTTCTTTCTACCACTGTCAACCTCCGAAGCTTCGCGCGCAGATGCCGAATTCAATCCGCTTGTGAAGCCCATATTTCCTTTCCTTTTCGACCCGCAACCCTTTCCCGGCCCAAGACATGTGGGGAAAGAAGATGTTGAGAAGGCCACCGCACACTGGGCAGACGATCCGAAACGCCGAGCTGCGATCCTCCGACCTGAGGCTTCTTGGCGCAGGATGCTTCCCGTACAGCCAGCTGCCCCTATCGACGCCGTCTGGAACACCGAGCACTGCTGTGGCGTTGACATCACTCTGGAGTATTGTGAACTAGACACTTCTCATTATAATCAGACACACGGTAGGACTGGCCCAGCCATCATGGCCTGCCCTGAGCTGGACCTAAAGACATGCGCCACGATGGGACTACTATACGACATTGTGTTCCACCGGCTGGACGATTTTGCGGGACCAACCATCTATGTGCAGTGGCATATGTTCCCGGAGAGCATCCTTCCAAAGATACCGTATTGGTGTGAAGAAGAGCACTTCAAGGACGAAGCCTGCACAGTGTGGGACTTTGATGCGGCCTTCAGCGATTCGGAAAGCCATATGGAGCTTGAATTAAAGCCTACGAGACCCGAAGATATGAGGATGCGAAACGAGATCACCGTGCACAGCCTTTTCTACATTAAGGATCATTATGATCGATTTCCGAACCCGACTGGCTTGAAAATTCTTGACGTGCCAAAGGGCCTGATACGGGACGGAGAAGATGCCCAATGTTACAGTCAAGGCCAGGACCAATATGAATATGAGGTTTGGGGCAGACTGCGGCGGGCTATGGTGATGACGGATGTAGAGGTGAATGAGGCTGAAAGAGATGAGAGGTTACGGAGGAGAAGCGAGAGGGATTCCAATTCCGGGACGGCATCGTCTGAGGAATTACCAGACTCTGATTTCGATTCCGAGTCCAGCGACGGCGAATACTCGAGATTTAGATTTTAAGTTTCAGCAACTGGAGGGGGGGGGGGTTGCGGAATAAATCGGCGTACTTTGAACATACACCGGTGGGCAGGAGGCACCATGACGAAGATTAAAGTACAACGAAGCTGGGGAGAGACACCAAGTACATACCTGAGAAGCTGCTGCCATTCACCGGTGTGCTGTGCAGCCGTTCTTCTGTTCACCATAGCTCGTCTATGGGTAGCTAGGTACATAGGTAGTTTAGACTCGCCTTCAGGACAACAACACTGTGACCGCTGCGAACAAGCAACAGGAAATATCAAGAGAGTGAGAGTAAGCGCCCGGGACCTCGGGAGTAATCAAAAGTTAACCAGAGTGGATCTTTCCGTAGGTAAAGGTCCCACTTTGGCTTGCCGATTTTCGGTGACCGATTTCCTCATAAATCGAGACTGATTCATGACGAAGTCCAGAGTCTCAACCTCACGATCATACCAATCCGAGGTGATAAATCACCAGAAACAACAAAGGAGAAGAAAAGAAAGGAAAACACAGGGCACCATACCATGGCTGCCGTAATGTCCGAGGCCGCGTCGATCGACGACGTCCAGCACTTCAAGTCCATACCATGGTGTGCCAAGCACCTCGCGACGCCCGACCTGGTCCTCATGCGCTCCTGGGGCCGCACGCTCGGCCAGGGGCTGAGGGACTCCCTCTTCGCCGTGACGCTCAACACGCCGTACACAGTCGCCTCCATCCTGGCCTTCTACCCTGACCCGGACGCCTCTGCAGGGCCCGCAGGCCCGCAGTCGCCGCCGGTGGAGGAGATCAAGACGCTGATCTCGCTGGGGCCCCTGATCTCCGGGTTCGCCGGGGTCTGTCACGGCGGGATCGTGATGGCGATACTCGATGAGGTGCTGTCGACTTGTCTCCACGTCAACCGGCAGCGAGGGGTGATCAAGGCCCGGAATACCAAGTTGATGACTGCGTATCTGAACACCACGTTTTTGAGGCCCGTCGAGGTACCGGGTACTTATTTGGTCAGGTCGAGGTTGCAGAAAGTCGAGGGCAGGAAAGCTTTTGGGACCGTATGGATCGAGGATGAGAATGGGGCGAAGTTGGCCACGGCCGATGGACTGTTTGTGATGATAAGGGAGAAGTTATAATTTTTGTTTTTCGGGAGCGTGGGAGGGACTTTTCAAAGGGTATAAACATTGGGCTGGAGTGGCTTATGGGCATTGCAATGATTTAGAGGCACATACGGATAGACTAGAACTTATAGATTTCATGGACTTGACAATTAGAAATCGTTGATGCGACGGCACTGGCTGCATCTCGCTACTTTGTAGAGAGGAATACATAACAAGATAAGGATTTCAACGATGCTGTCCTCCGGCTTCAGTCCTTCTTCTTATCCTTCACACTTCTCCATTCCATACCCAGGCTTCCCACCATCGTCGTACACGCCAATGCCACAGCTAAGTACCAAGTCTGCGTCAAGCTCTTGTCGAAGATCCCCAGCGCCTTCTCCAGGTTCTGGTCTCCGACCAGCGACTTGAGCTCCGTCAGGCCCATATTGTTCACCACATCCGGAGTCAGCCCCGGGATCAACGCCTCGAGGCTCCCGCTCAGCCTGTTCAGGAAGATTGTCTGGGAGATGGCAATAAACACCGCAGGGCCGAAGTTCTGCGCAAAGATGATGATCGCCAGGCCCATCGAGGCGTCCTTCGCGGGGAGCACAGTCTGCACCGCGCTCTGCGGCGCCTGGAAGCCGATGCCCGCCGCGAACCCCATCGCCAACGTGTACCCGACCATCTTCCCGGTGGACGTGCTCGTCGTGAAGGTCGTGATGAGCCCGGCGAAGATGGGCATGGTGATACTGGTGCCCAGCATGAACGGGACGTAATAACCCACAGCACTGACCCCGGCGCCCTGCGCCACCATGGAGATGAGGAAGCCGACGACCAAGGGGATCATCATGTAGCCGGACTGTGCCGCCGTGTAGGAGCGTATGGACTGGAAATAGGTGGGCAGGTAGTACTCAAACACACTGATCGTCGAGTTCGTGCAGGCCGAGAACACGAAGCCCGCCAAGACGGAACGGTTCGTGAGGATGCGGGGCGGGAGGGTCGCCCTGTCGCCACGGCGGTGCTGGTCGTAGATGAAGAGGGGGAAGAGGACGGCGAAGGTGACGAACAGCCCGATGACTGTGCCGCTCTTCCAGGGGTATTTCGTGCCCGCCCAGGAGAGCGCGAGGAAGAGGCTGGTCAGCGAGGGGACGAAGATGGCGTTGCCGATGAGGTCGAGCTCGACGATCTTCTGCCCGAACGGCAGGGGCGACCGGTCCTTCTGGTCCAGCTTCAGCGCGAACGCGATGATGATGAAGGTCAAGGCCCCCATGGGGAGGTTGATCCAGAAGCACCACCGCCACGACAGGCCCTCGATGATGACCCCGCCGAGCGTGGGCGCCGCGACGCTTGCCATGCCCTCGAGCGCGCCCAAGAGCCCCGTGAGGAGGGGCCGCTTCCTCATAGGCACGATATGGATAAGCATATAGAAACACCCCTGTATGGCACCGGCCGTGCCGAGCCCACAGATGGCGCGGCTGATGACGAACACCGGGGACGACGGGGCGGTGGCGCTGAGCAGGGAGCCGCACATGAAGACGCCGACGCTGGTGAGGAAGACGGGGCGCAGGGGGAAGAGCTTGTATATCTTGCCGAACATGAAGGCAAAGCTGCAGGCGCAGAGGCGGAAGGCGCTCGAGTACCAGCCGACGTCCGCGACGGTCCGGAACTCGTCCGTGATGGACGGCAGGGCGGTCGCGAGGATTGAGGTGTCCAGGCCTATGAAGACGAGGGCGAGCGCGTTGCAGAGGATGATCAGCCAGAAGCGGATGCCGGTAGGGTATACCGTCTCGTCTTCTGCTGTGATGGTGCCATCGCTTGGGCTCGTTACGACTTCGAAAGTCTCTGCTGGCTGGCCTGGTCGGGATGATGGCATCATGGAGTGAGGACCGTCGATTTTGCCGCTTTCACGCGCCTCTGGTAATGAGGACGGCGGTTCGGTGATGGTTTCGGTCGCCATATTGCTGGGAGAGATGTTGAGTATGATGTCTCCAGATCCCATACCTAGGTACCATGATCAACGCCGCAATTTATATGAGCTGTCATAGTAAGCAGGCTGCAGGCCGCCAAGACTGCATTCTTCGTGTGTGTGTGGATCCTGTTCGTGACGAGTACACCCCAACGCAGTCTTTAATAAAATGATAGCGATAACAGACGGGTAAGACGGATGAAAGATCGCAATATACGGAACCTCGACAACCGCTATCAGTAGCACGAGCGAGGGGCAGACGTGCAGTCTATAAGGTAACCGTTGTCATACGTCCCATGCACCGCCAACCCAGTCGAACACTGAATGTTACTAGCTTGCCCACGTTGCTGCATCGTATGGCCACGAAATCGGCTCGTCGGCGACATACCATCAAGTCGCCCCATCGGACCGGAGGAGTACATGCGGTTCGTAGGCCACGAACCTACGCTGTATGCCGCGTAAGCGCCGACAACAATCGCAGCCATTTCCGAATTCGACTGAGAATTCGACTGAGTTGTTACGGAAGCCTCCAACCTCAACGCGAGACCACGTTCTTTGAATCGTGGGAGCTCTCATGGCACGACCATCAACCTTTTTCTTGTCATGATGGACTGAACCAGGGGCATAAGAATTTCCAGACAAAAGACAAAATAAGTCTCATTTCGTGTAGTCATCAATCAATAACACCAAACCAACCATCCAGCTAGCCAGCCAGCCCATCCGACCATGCAAATACCCCACCGTGTGTAACCCATACATAAAACTCATCAAACGAGCAACAATGAGTGCGTATGTCCGCACACCCGCCCGTCGTCCCTAGGAATCTAGACCTGGGATGCAGCCTACAGGTCCAACCTTTACCTCCAGGGCTGACTAAGCGTGAAGTTGACAGTCTGGGTGGCCCCGCCGCCCAGTTGTTGCACCTGCTGCTGCGGCGGCGGCCTTCTGCCGACGACGTAGTCCTTGTTCTCGATCGTGACGCTCTTGGTCATGTGGTTGACCTTGTATACGCCGAGAAGCCGGGCAGCGAGCTCGAACATGTTGTTTCGCAGCGAGATGACGATGAACTGGGCGTTCTTGGTACGCTCCTTGATGTAGTTGGCGACGATGGACACCTGTAAACGACGACTGTTAATCCTTTGCTCATCTAGGAGGGGCGGTGAAGGGTTTCTTTGAGGGACTTACGTTTCTGAAATCCAGAGCAGCATCGATCTCGTCCATCACGTAGAGAGGAGTCGGCTTATAGTGGTGTAGCGCAAATACCAGCGCCAGACTGCTAAGGGTCTTCTCACCACCAGAGAGGTTGCTGATGTTCCTCCAGGACTTCTTCGGTGGCATGACGCTAAACAGGATACCCTCGGAGAATGGATCAAGCGAGTCGACGAGCTCTAATTCTGCATTGCCACCCATGGTGATCATCTGGTACATCTCCTTGAGCCGCAGCGATATTGTGCTGAAACCTTCCATAAAGCCCTCGAGACGCAGACGGCGAAGCTCGTCGCATCGCTTCTTGGCAGCGTCACGTTGGGCCACGGCTGTCTGGAGGTCGGAAGATCTGGACGCGTGCTCCTCGACACGGCGGCGGTACTCGGCAAGGACGCCCAGGTCAACGTTGACGTTTTGCGTCTTCTCCTCGAGAGCGGCGATCTCACCCTTGAGGGTCTCCTTGTTCATATCCTCGAGCTCGTCCCTGCTATAACGTGGCAGTGTCTTCTGGATCCTGCGATCTCGGACAATCGTGGTTTCGGCTTCTTCTTCGGCCGCATCCGCGTCGGCCATCTCGACGTCTGAACCCTCCTCTTGTTCACCGCTGATATGGCTATCATCAGCCGTACCTTCAGCAGCAGGCTTAGGAGCGCGCCGGGATTCGAGATCCTGAATGTCTTGTATAACAAGCTTGGAGAATTTATCCTCCCAGTAGCGGACCTTCCTCTGGTTCTCGACTAGGGCCTTCTGGTTTTCCTCGAGCTTGTTACGCATCTCGATCTCAAGTGCACGAGTGGCGTTGAGCTCCGCCGTCTTCTCATCCAGTTCCGACTTCAGTTTGGAGAGCTCCTTTTTCTTTGCGGAGAGACCCTCCTGAGCCTCTTCAACACGAGCCTTATAGTCGTCGGCCTTGTCGCCCTGGTTCTGAATATCATTCTCAAGCTTCTCAAGGTCTCGGATGGCACTCTCGAGCTCCTTAGTGGCCTTCGCATGTTCCTTTGCCAGCTTGACTATCTGCTTCTCTGCCTTAGCTTTCCTGACCTCTGCATTTGATACTTCTTCATTGTGAGAAGCGATCTCGGCCTTTAGACCATCAACCTTCGCCCTCTGAGTGCGCAGCTTATCACCACCGACTTCCATGATCTTGTCCTGCAATGCCTTGATCTCCTCTTCGACATTAGCCGTCTCCCCATGGAGCTTCTCGATCTCTTTCTTGAGGCTCTTGATCTCCTTTTCCAGAGCAGCGATGCGACTATCATCAGACTTAGAAGGCTGATGCTCTTTCGCGAGCTCCTTGATACGACGCTGGGCGTCGGCCGAGTTCTTGGTCGAGCTCTCGATTTCCAGGTTGATCTTCTGCATCTTCGTCTCGAGCTGTGGAATTCGATTCCTCAGATCTCTCAGACGAGCCTCACATTCTCGCTGGTACTCAAGAAATTCCTGGAACTTCTGCTCTAGGGAATCACGGTCACCCTCAAGCCTGTGGACCTGCTCCTTAGTAGTATCAGCAACAAGCTTGGAAGACATCAGTCCCCTCTTCTTCGATGTGCCACCACCGGACATGGTACCAGATTTATCGATCAACTCTCCATCGAGGGTAACAACTCGCCACCTCTTAGCGCCATAGGCGATACGGTTCGCCTGTGCAAGGTCTGTAGCGACAAGAGTATCTTGGAGGGCATGGTAGAAGGCAGGCCTGAACCTGTCATCCTTCGCCTTGACTAAGTCAAAAAGTCGTGGGGCGTTTTCTGGCGTGTTGATAGCAGAGAGGTCACGTTGTCTCAGCTTGTCCAAGCAGATGAAGTTTCCTCGCCCCATGTTCGTTTTACGCAGATACTCAATGCATTGCTGACCAGCCTCAACCGTGTCGGTGACGAAGTTGTCAAGGGCACCACAGGCGGTGGAGATGGCAACATCGTACTTCTGGTCGATAGCACCCAGGTTTCCAAGACGACCATGGAAGCCGTCGATACGACCAGACTCCTTCATCCGCATCAGTGCGGTAAGGACATTGCCTTGTGTTTGTGTAGCCGAAAGGCTCGACCGAGCCTCATCGGCCTTTTGCCGAGCATTAGAAACCTTAGACCGAATCTTTGGCTCTTGTTCAGCGAGCTGTTGGATCTCAGACTCGACTTCCAGGGCCTCTTGTTCTAACTCTGCTTTTTCCTTTTGGCATGCTTTGAGCTCCTGTTGCTTCTCCTTGCGTCTTGTTTCAATAAAGGCAATCTTGTTCTCTAGTTCCTCGAGTGCAACGGCGCCAGAATTAGCCTTCTCCCGGAGAATGTTGAGCTCACTCTCAGCCACAGCAATCGCTGACTGCTTCTGGTTGATCTTCTCTTTCCAGGGTTCGAGAGACTTCTGCTTAGCGTTGATCTGATCCGAGAAGGCCTGTGTCTTTCCCTTGAGACCCTCTCTGATATCAGTAAGCTCGGCGTCCGTATCCTTGACTTGCTGCTCGAGGGTTACGATTTCCTGCGCGCGAGTCTCGATATCCTCAGTGCATTGCTCAATGGTCTCCTCGGCGTCGGATGTTGACTTCTCGGAGCCCTTGATAGTCTTGTCGAGCTTCTTACGCTTATCGGCTAAGAACTTGCGTCTTTCGTCAAACTTGACCCTCTCCTGCTCGTACTTGGCCATCTCCTTGATCAAAGCTTGAGTCTCCTTATCTTGAGTCTCGTATTCCTTGCTGCCCTTGGAATACTTCTTCTGGAGCTCCTTGATGATCGACTCGCTGCCGTGGTGCTTCTCCAGCTCTTCGTCGAGTTGTGCTTGCATCTGGGTGATGGCTTCTTCCGTAACGAGAACGTTATCGTTGCATTCGCTGATGTAAAGCTGATATAAGGCGGATCTCTTCGTCGCTAGCTCATTTTCGTCACGGAGGTATACCAACGCCTTCTCCTTCTTGTCTTCGAGACTGTTCTTCTCCTTCTCCACGTGTTGGACACGACCACTCTTCTCCATGCATATATCGTTGAGAGTCTCAACTTCGGTTGCGGATTCCTCGATCGGGGTCTTGTATTTAGACGTGCCAATGATGTCTTCAAGGTATTCGAGCAAGCCGTCATCGTGCTCATTCGCGGCCTTGGGTTTCATCTGCGCGATCGATTCGACCTCACCCTGCAGAATAAGGAAACGCTTGTGGTCCAGGTCGACCCCACGTTCCCGTAGCAGGTCGGTAACAGTCGTATAGTTCGAAGTTTTTCCGTTGATGTAGTAACTGCTAGAGTTGTTCTTGAACGCCTTGCGCGAGATGACAAGATCGGAATCCGGGATAACTTCATGACCACCGCCAGGCTGTTGAGCTAGGGGTCAGCAGCAGACGGACACCTTTGTCAGCGGGAAGCTAGAGACATACCTGGTCCAAGACTTCGTGGAAGTGCACTGCGACCTCGCAGGAATCTAGGTCAGGGAATTGCACAGAGTTGTGGATCAAAGCCGACAGCTTTCCTTGTCGCATCTTACTGGCTCGGAAGCCGAAGACGAACAATAAAGAATCGATAACGTTGGATTTGCCGGAACCGTTGGGGCCGACGACAGAGGAGAAGGACGCGTGGAATGGTCCGACCTCCTGACGTCCGGCGTAACTTTTGAAATTATTGAGGATGAGGTACGTGATGACCAGGCGCGGCTTCGGTGTAGTGTCCTCGACCTGTGGAATGACCATGGTCCGCGACTTCAGCATAAGATCTATCGGCTTTTCCAAGACGGTATCTAATGGCCTGATCGGCTTCATGGAAGTCTGGAGCAGAGTGTCCTCTATTGGTCGCCGCTGCTCACGTCCGGCAGTATTACTGATATCTGACAGTGGCGTCTGAAGTCTATCCAGGCGTGGCGATGCGGACGGCCTAGGCGTAGCATTCGAAGCGGGTTGCGCTGGAGGTTGTAGGTCAGGTGTTGCAGCCTTCTTCGAAGGAGGAGGTGCTTCAGGCGCAACACTTTTGCGCTTCCTTCCAGGTTTCTGCACTGGTTCCTCGTCCGCTTCGTCAATGTCCACGGCCGTCTGCTCAGGTTGCACATGTTCGTCCGTCTCGGGCTTCTCATCAACAATCTCATGGCTTTCGGCGGGCTCGATGCTGGGCTGTATGATCTGTTCGGGCTCAACGCTCTCCTCCTTGACGACATTCTTCTTGGGCCTGCCTCGTCTGCGCGGCACTGTAGTCGTAGGTGCTGCTGTCTGATCTGGTTCGGTCAACCGACTGGACTCGCCGTTAAGTTCAGCACTGGTAGTGTCAGGCGCGACACTTGAGGTTGCACTCTTTCTTGGGCGACCACGTCGACGAGTGGTTGCTGGTTGTGGTGGGGTATCTGGCTGGACTGTCTTCCTCCTGGTGGACTTGCGCACGGTCTTAGCAGGCGCGGGTGTGAATTCTTCCTCATCTTCTTCGGCTTCAGACGGGGAAGAGTTGCTTGCGATCTCGTCCTCGTTGTCGGATTCTATGATCTGTTTGCGCTTCGCAGCGGCCCGTCGGGTTGGTCGCGTCGACATGGTGGGCAAAAGATGCAGTAGGAGTAGTGACTGTAGTCCTGGAAGACAGCGAAGGAAAGGTAATCACAGCAAAAGAAGAATTAGAAAGTCAATATGCGCTTCCCTGACCAAGCCAGACAGCAAGAAAGCGACAGATAGGTAGGAAGCCGTGAAACGCTGTTGGTCGTTGTCGGTCGTCGTTGCAAGAGAGTTGCGGTTGGCGCTGCATGTGGTTGCTCCTGTCGAAAAGTCAGGGTAAACAAAAACAAACCAGTCAAGACGCGCCAAATCTACAGTGTTCCCCACACGTGTTGTCAGCCCGTCATCTGTTAAGGTTACCACCAACTCCCGCCTGACTGCCTAACTGTTCTACTAAGTTTGCGCGACACCCGGCCTGGAGTACGGTGACAGTTACTCCCTGCACCTTACTCCCTGTTTGCAGGGACCATAATACGCACCGAGGGCATCTAAGCGAGGTTTAGGCGAGGCGCTGATAGCTCAGCGAACTCGTTATCTTTCTAGATAAGAACGATAAGCACGAGGTACCGGTTCGAGTACTTGCAATTGATTTACTCCGCCCACCTTACGGAGGGGCCCCCCTTAGGTAGAGCTGGAGCGGCATTCCAAATCTCTGCTTAGGGGCCTGCAGCGCTGAAATCTAATCATAAGTCTTAGGCTGGCGGTATTCGAGTTGGAAGCCTAGTAAAGGTGACGCAGTTAGGTAAAGGTAATATACTTAGGTACCTAGGTAGTTTAGTAAAGCTGGGTAGGGAAGGTTACCGGTACAAAGAAGCGAACAGGGAGTAAGGTGCAGGGAGTAATTTCCGCCGCACTCGTCAACCCTAACACTTGCGATAAAGCTTATCGTGACCCCCGCTTTGGAGAGCTCTTGGAGCTCTAAATGTTTACTACCTAGGTACCTATCAATTGGTATACCTACACTACAGCGGGTACCTAGCCTATAGGGCTGATGTATGTACGGACCCGCTGCGTACGCTTTTACTGTGTAGCTGAAGACGGGTAGCGAAACTCCAAGTCCCCCTCCATTTGCGATCGTCGAAATGCATTCCAGCGCAAAGTCGCCGACAACAGCCCAGTCACGATTCGAGATGCCCGACTTCACCCAATTTCATGAGGTCTTCAGAACCGAATGGGGATCACCTTATTCCCAAGAGTTTGTCCAAGAGACCGACATTAACAGGAAGCGCCTCAATGGAGCGCTCTTCATCGACCGCGTCTTGAAAGTTCTGGGCATCACCAAATGTGAGTCCCGCCAGTCCACAACTCCCGAAGGTCTTTATGGAAGCCGATTACGCTATGATCTAACCTATGACTTGATTGTACTCCAGCCAAGTCATACCCTCCCAAGGGTGATAAAGGCTTGTACCAGCTACACCAGCAGATCTGCGACAGCCACTCCTCCGTCCACCAGAAGCTATCCGTCTTTTACTATCTCCTCCTCGACTTCAACGAGCACCTCGGCACGAACACCCGTACCAGCTTCGCCGACATATTTGCTACTCGGTTTGCAGTACCCAAGAAATACGAGACCTTTATGAAGGGCCTGTGGAACATGGACCGCCAACAATATAATGTGCGTGCGACTCCTCCCTGCCCGTAGCAGGCCTGCGTAGTCAATTGTTGTGATCACCGCTGACCGTTTTTCTTGTGCACACACAGCTGGCCTTGGAAGATCTCGCACATCCATCCCTTTCTCAGGAGTTCTCGGACGACATCATCATTACCCTCGTCCAGAATGCCGAGAATGACGACTACTCGCTCGCGCTTGCCTACTACCACACCGTCAAGCCTATTCTTGACGACCCCTCGGCACTAGAACATCTCTTCGAAGCGATGGCCAGGACCAGCCTAGCTGAGGCCTTCTACTTCTCCAGAACACACCCAGAGCAAACCAGGAGGCTCCTTTTCGAACAGTTGATCGCCTCGGTCCTTGAGAGCGCCGGGTCCGCCGACACTGCGGCGCGAGCTACGGAGCTGGTCAGTCTGCCGCTGGACAGCGCGGAGGAGCAGTGGTTCCAGGAATACCTGACCAGTGGTGATGGGAGGAAGCTCAGGAAGGCAAAGGATACGGTACTCATGCGCCGTATGGTGACTGGTCGCCACGAGTCCATAGCCGACAAGGACCTTGGCGGCCAGTGGGGTGTCGTCCTGGGAGGGTTTAAGAGCGGCATGGGCGGCCGCGTGGCATAGGGCCATACTGCGGCCTCTAACTTATATTGTAATTCTTGGTCATAGCGACGGCGTTGGGGACATAGGGAAACGAGCAGAGTTGCCGAATCCAATCGGGTCTCCGGACTGGTCACCGTCTTCCTACCCCCAGTACGAAAGAGATATTGCCCCGGGACACTGGTCAGCCAAAATTGAGCGGATGTTGCGAATTTGCTACCACTGGTTCCATTGATGTGCGATAAATAGTTTCTGGGCCATCTGGGAAGTTTCGCCTCCAATGCCCAAACCTTCGTCGCTTGTGACTTCTGAGGACATAAGGCGTACTGGAGAAAGTGTGTTGCAAGTCGCTGCGCACTTTACAGCCTCCAAAGCATACTGCGCATTGCCTTGGACAGGGGACGAAGACCCTCTACTACAGTAATGGTGGCTCCTGCACTCCAGTCTGCTCAACCAGCCTCCCATAATGCTCCACCCTCCTGTGCCTGTCGAAAGCAAAGACTCTCTCTTTACCCTTCCTACACTTGGCCAAGTCGATCGTCACCACCACCAACTCGTCCTCCTTGGTCTTCGACTCCGCCAAAACATGCCCATCAGGATCATAGATCACTGTTCCAGCGATCAGACTACCTCCGTCTTCGACTCCGCACTTCGCAGTGTTGATACTATAGCACGCATTGGTGTAGCTGCCACTCTGACACGAGATATCGTGATGAAAAAGCGCCTCCCCCTCCTGCTCCTCGGGTGACCCGTCATACTGAGGAGCGTACGCCGTCGTGTTGTAGCCGTCAAGTATGATCTCCACGCCCTGGAGACCATAACACCGCCACACCTCGCACCACCGCCGGTCGTTGCAAATCATCATACCTATGATAGGATCTCCTCTGCCCTCCGATACCTTCGCATCCTTGCCCTGTGCATCCAGGGAATCAGCCTTCACCGCGTCCTTGACCAGCCCCGGCGCGCGGAACGCCTGGAACCCAAGATTCCCAGGGGTGAAATAGCGCTTCTCGAGCTGTTGCTCAACGCCTCGGCAGGTCGAGTCTTCGATAGGTTCCTTGGTCCCGGGCAGATGGACCTTCCTATACTTTGCAATGACTCTACTCCCGCTCGCAGAGTAATATATGGTCGTATTGTAATCCGTAGTCTTGCCGACGTCATCAGTCCATCGCTCCGCGTACCCCAAGTACATATCTGTACCCAGCTCTATAGCCAGCTCGAAAAGCGGTCGCACCCGCGGGGAGTTTACGATGGCGTGTGGGTTATCGTGAGACTCAGGCTCGAAGAAGTCGGCCTTTTTGATCGGGTCATCGATCTGCCACCGTGGGAAGAATGTGGTGAGGGCTAGTTCGGGAAAGACGACGAGTTTGGCTCCTTGGGTGGCTGCGTCGGAGAGGAGCTTGAGCATGCGATCCAATATCTTCTCTCTTGGGTCGGCGAGCTGGTTTGGGCCCATCTGGGCTGCTGCCACAGTGAGGAGTCGCTGTGGTGTTTTGCTGTTGGTGGCCATGGTTGGTTTTGAAGTCTTGCTCTTTTACAATTTCTCCAAGCTGTAGCCCTCCGCGAGAAGGGGGACATTTGAGTATCACATGTAAGTGTGTGGTGGATGCCGACTCTTATCTGGAAGGGGTCTCATCAATTGATCGAAGCATCGGGCTCGGGTCCTCGCGCCGAGGAAACCCCCTCGCATCAGGGGTCGCTTCAGCCCCCCACGATGCCGGCGAGCGTATCTCTATCCATACATAAGAGAGGTCAGGATATGGTTCGCGCTTATCACATATCGCTGGGCTCCGACTGGGCATGGTGTTTCGGCAACAACGTAGAAGTGGCCGGCCCCCTCCTTGATTGATACAACAAGATCCTCCTAGATCCAAGACTTTTGCATTCAAAACAAGACGTAGAGAATTTCTAATCTAATAGTAGGGTTGAGGAACATTCATACAGCGTGTGATTACACCATGATGCTGGACACCATTATCAAAAACGGTCGCATAGTGAGTTTGAATTGGAGCAAACGTCGACTTGGCTATTGTGACATGAAAGCTGATATACAAAGGTCTCCGCGACCGAAGTTCTACCACTGGGCGTTGAAATCGGCATCAAAGATGGGAAGATAGCATGCATTGGACATGGTCTCGACGCCTCGACTGTAACAAATATCGTCGATGCTGGAGGAGCCTACATCACTCCAGGGTATGTTATCAGACACGTTGATTAGATCCTTCTTTCTAGCTGACAAAACTAAGCGGCGTCGACTCCCATGTCCATCTAGACCAAGACAACTCACCCACCGGCGACAATTGGGAAACTGGTTCTCGCTCAGCACTGGCAGGTGGCAATACCACCATCCTAGCCTTCGCATCACAGAAACGCCACGAAGAGAGCATCTACCCAGCCCTCGAAGCATACCACAAGAAAGCCACCGGAAAAGCATACTGCGATTACGGCTTCCACGTGATCCTGACCAACCCCACGGAGTCAATCCTCGAGGATGAACTTCCCCAGCTGGTCGAGAAGGAGGGCATCTCATCAGTCAAGCTGTACATGACCTACGAGCCCATGAAGCTGGGAGACACCGACCTGTTCAACGTGATGATGCGCGCCCGGAGTCTCGGTATCACAACCATGATCCACGCCGAGAACTCAGATATGATTGCCGCCATCACCGCACGGCTCGCCAAGGCAGGCAACACAGGCACATTCTTCCACTCCGTGGCAAGGCCGCAGATCGCCGAGGCAGAAGCTACCTACCGTGCCATCAGCCTGGCAGAGGTGACGGACACGCCGATCTTGCTGGTGCACATGTCCGCCCCCAAGGCTGTTCAACATGTTGCGGACGCGCAGAGCCGCTTACTCCCCGTCCACGCTGAGACGTGCCCACACTACCTGTATCTTGTCAGCGAGAAGCTACGGTCCGGGCCGAAGGATGTAGAGGGTTCCCAGAATATCTGCGCTCCACCGTTGAGGCACGATGTCAGAGACGTGGAGGATATATGGAGGAGTGTTGCGAATGGGACGTTCACGACGATCAGCTCCGACCATGCGCCTGCGACGTTCGACCACCCATGTGGGAAGAAGGGGAAGGCGATGGGCACGGCTGAGGTCGATGAGCATGGATGTTTGCACTCGGATTTTAGATCCGTGCCGAATGGTCTGCCAGGGATCGAGACGCGTTTGCCGTTGATATTTGACAGGACGTTCGATCCGACTGTTGGGAACCGGTTTCAAGACGACAAGATACGGATATCCCTTCCAAGGTTCGTAGAATTGACATCGACCAACCCTGCGAAGTTGTATGGGCTGGGCAGCCGGAAGGGAAGCTTGCTGCCCGGCTTTGATGCCGATCTGGTGATCTGGTACCCCGAGGATCCGCCCACATTGGAGGCCACAGGAACAGTGGCAGGTTCTGTTCAGGAGGACGATGAGACGAAGGGCAAGAGGCCAAGGAGGATCAAGATCACAAACGAAATGCTTCATCACAGCATCGACTACACGCCATTTGAGGGTGTCGAGGTTCGGAATTGGCCTCGCTGGGTATTCCTCAGAGGCAAGCTTGTCTGGGACAGGGATGGAAAAGGCATTCTTGGATCGAAGTCGGATGGTCAATTCCTGAGAAGGGATAAGTCGAGCATATTGACTGGGCAGATGGGACGGAAGGCGACGGGTATGAAAGAAGGAGAGTGGCAATATTGGATGTGATTATTGAGCTGATCTCAGAATCCAGAAGTGCGATGCCAGCTATTCGGCAGCTCAGAGATGAATACCCTACATACAACTTCGATATTTACAGCTTATTTTGGTCCCACTTAATGTATAGTTAATTCTCGCTATATATAAAGAGGGATTTAGACAAGGTCTCTGTTGCCAGGGGGCCAACTGGTGCCTACTGCCAGGTGGTCTGACTTATATTCTATGTTTTATTATGCAGTCCCGCTTGACGCAGTGATCGGAAAAGATAACCTCATTTTCCTGATGTTTTCAAAAGACGTGCTTATTATGATCGGCTGACCCCCCTGCCCCGAGTCGTTTCATGATAGCAATTACCTGAAGGGGCATACGGATACGACGCAGTAGCTTGTTCATCCGAGACCCCGGAACTCCGAAACCTATACGAATACGCACCTTCGCTGCGCGACTCTCGGATGGGTACGATATTCGACAGGCCGCGAAGGGGGCATTGATAAACAAGGGGCTTGAATATGAAGGCCTAGGCTCCGCAACTGTCTTCTTTCAGATGTTCAACTCTGATTCGACATCCGATTACAAGCATCATTGAATATCTCGAGGTCCACTCGTGGTTTGAACTACTGAATACAGTTTAAACCCCTGTTCTTGGGCCAGGAGAGTCTCCCCCTGATAGACCTGTACTAACATGGCCTAACATGGCCAAGCTTGGATGGAATCTATGTGATGATCGTGGGGGTGCTGGCTGGGGTCATTGACATCTGGACTTGATATTAATACCGAGCAGACGCATCTGATCGTTCCAGGTTGACAATCAATACTTTCGAATTCATTTTCACACTTCTTTCTCAGGTCGGCTCCTACCAACGTCACTCTTTCGCCATGGCAAACCTAGCCAAATTATTGTTTCTATCTCCTCTCGTCCTGAGCGGCACACTCGCCGCCTTCGTCCACCCCGGTCTGCTCGTCTCTGACGCCGACATCACGCGAGCCAAGACCAAAATCGAGGCAGGCCTCGACCCTTGGCTGAGCTCCTGGTACAAACTCACCAACTCCTCCAACGCCCAGGCTTCCTACACCAATGGCGCCGTCGAAGTCGTCTACCGTGGGTCTGATGGCGTGCACTCGGATAACTCCGCAGCCCTCTGGCATGACGCCGCAGCAGCCTTTGCCCTCGCGCTGCGGTGGAAGATCAGCGGGAACGAGACCTATGCTGACACCGCGGCTTCGATCCTGACCGCGTGGGGACAGACCTTGACGGGCATTGGTGTCGATAGCAGTGACATGGACAACTATCTGTTAGCTGGCTTTCAGGGAAGCGAGCTTGCCAACGCGGGCGAACTGCTGCGGGACTATAAGCCATTTGCTGAAGACGGCCTCGAAACTTTCACCAACATGATGACCACTGTGTTCTTGCCGATGAACTTGGCCTTCCTCAACCACGAACTTCCGGCTGAACATAAGTGGACTCATTACTTTGCGAACTGGGAGCTTGGAAACATGGCCTCTGCCATGGCAATTGCTGTTCTGTCGGAGAACGCGACGACATGGGACTTCGTGGTCGATTACTTCAAGAACGGCGGAGGAAACGGGAACATCAACCTTGCTGTCTCGAATCTGGTCGAGGACCCTGATACGGGGGCGATCCTGGGCCAGGGTCAAGAGTCTGGCCGTGACCAGGGCCACTCGGCACTGGACCAGCAGATGCTCGGTATCGTTGGCCAGCAGGCTTGGAATCAGGGAGAGGATCTCTTTGCCTACAACAATAGCCGCATTCTTCAAGGGTAAGCAGGAACCTCGGCATTGGCCTATGGCAGGACCATAATACTGACGGAAATGCAGCGCTGAGTACTTCGCTCGGTACAATCTCGGCTACGATGTCCCATTTGTCAACTACACGAACACCATTGTGTACTATAGTCAGATCAGCAGCTCGTCTCGTGGTGCCACTCGTCCGACCTGGGAACTGCTATACAGCCACTACGTTCAGATCAAGGGCTTGGATGCACCGTGGACCACTGAGTACCTTAACTACACAGTCACTGGTTACGGTGGCTTCGAGCCTGGCGCTGGAACTTATGGAGAGGGATCAGGCCATTACGATGGTCTTGGCTGGGGCTCACTATTGTATCACATGGATGACTCTGATGTTGCTGCTTACCGAAGTGGTAGCAACAGCAGTGTCTCGGCGGCCGATTCGAACCATACCACAAACGCTTGAGGTTGTGGTCAGTTCGTCGTTGTCCTCTTCTATTACTCCCTTGTCGACTTCTTCGATTGTTCCATCGTCGACTTCGTCTTTAATTTCCTTGTCAACGTCTTCCGTTGTTTCGTCATCGGCCTCTTCTGTCATTCCGTCATCGACGTCTTCGCTTGTCGCCTCATCGATTCCTTCGGTTGTTTCCTCGGCGACTTCTTCCGTGGCCGCTGAGTCCACAGGGCTGGCTTGGTCGAATTGGTGGCCCCATTGGAACAACCGTCACCACAACGTGCAATAGTTGTTGTGTGGTTTGTAGCAAGGCCAGCGCTGTTTCGGCGGCGCGGTGGAATCTCTTGGGGCTGTATATAAAGTCCTTGAGGTGTACAGACCTGACAAACACCTAAATGACAAAGAGCTTTGATGCCCCGATAACATTTTGCCGACGGGCAAAGCACGAGAACAAAGTGACCTGGGCTTATCATGTGTGCAATACTGCCTACCGAAACGTTGCTCTGCAGACGGCACATTAAGTACTGCTTGCAAATCAAAACCCTACCCCCAACCCTACCCCTACCCCTGGAGAAATATTCAGCTACCCAACTTTCATTGGGCTTATAGGCGTAACCTTAGGTAGCTTGGTTTTCTGTAAACCCGAACCCTGGGCTCTAAATTCCTCTGCGAATCAACGGCCCCCCCCCTGGTTCGGTTAAGGTCCCCACGAGTATGTGATAATCCAAGGGGTTTCCTGCAGTGAAACAAAGCAGGAGGGCAGAAATAAGAAGATCAAATACAGCTTCGCTGGTTCATACCCACAAGAAAATTCTAGCCCAGGTGCTGGGAAGACACAAACCAGGATGACTGCCCCCCTCCCATCCGTGACCGGCACCTCTACCCGGCCCATCTCTATCCTCCTCATCAACCCCAACTCCACACCATCCATGACCGAAGCCTGCCTGCGGAGCATTGCTGATACAATCCCACCACACGTCGAAGTCCATGGGTTCACTGCACCCGAAACAGCACCTCTCGCCATCGAAGGCCGTGCCGATGCCGTCCTGTCCGCGGCGGACTGCTTCCGCGCACTCCACGCCATAATCGACAATCCGTTTCAGCCCAACTTCGACGCCTTCCTCGTAGCATGCTTCTCTGCGCATCCGTTGATATATATGCTCCGTGAGGAGTTTACTCAGCCATGTATAGGCATCATGGAAGCCTCACTGTATGCTAGTAGGATGTGTGGTGAGAGATTAGGGGTAGTGACTACTAGCCAGAGGTCACAAGTCTTGCATGAAAACTCAATCAATACGACGTACGGGCTGGAGAGCTTCTCGGTGGGGTGTGAGGCAGCAGAGGTTACGGTGCTGGAGCTGGAAACGAAGCCCAAAGAGGAAGTCTATGCGGGCTTGGTGAGTGCGGCAAAGGGGTTGGTGGGGAAGGGAGCGGACTGTATCTGTCTGGGTTGTGCAGGTATGACGGAGATGCAGACTGTCTGTCAAAACGCTGTTGCTATGGATGATAGGCAGGTGATGGTGGTTGATGGGGTAGCTATGGGGGTGCATTTCCTTGTTGGACTTGTGCGGGAGGGGCTGGGTACCGCGAAGAGGGGGGCATACCGCAGTGCGGCTGCGGGAAGGGAAAGAAGGGGCCAAGATTGGGTATAGAGGTGACTTTCAATGGCTTCCCTGTAGACTGAGAGGCTATTTTGACAGGGTGTAGGGAGCATCGGACGAGTGATGCGGAACATGCGTTTGATTTCTACATGTATTCCATATGATCCCATTAAGGTGTAAGCATCAAGAAGGCCGCGTTGTGGCAGAGCCAGAGCATTGTCAGCGAACATTCTGAGGGGATAGCAATAGAAGAAGTGTTTCAGTGTTGCCTATGAGTATTTACAGCTCATATCTGAACTGTGCCCTTCAAAGCGGGTAATGTCCATGAGAACAGTCCTGTGCTACACGTTTCCCGAGGTCGGCAATTATATGCCTATCCTCCCATATGAGACTCGGATCAGTGCCTGCGTGGGGTTCAGCTTTCAATTATCTCGCGTTCCCATCAGCAGATAACAGATGACAATGATCAAAGTTACGCAAGACTAGGCCCGTTACTCGCTACATACACGGACCGTTGATCAAATGGTGGGTATCACCTTGAAGAGTCAAAGGACTTGCCTTAGATATTTTTCAGAAGGCAATCAGTTGTTTCTCGGTAAATTACCTAGGTAGATCAACAACTCGGACATTGATTTTAGCACCTAGGACAAGGCGGCAGAAGACGGTCACAACTGCCTCCCGTAAGTCACCCGAACTTACTTACCCTGGTTCGATAAAACTGCCGTAAGTACTTAAGTACCTGGGTACTTAAGTAGTCAGGCTAATCATCTTCAAGACCCCGCAGATAATTCGTGGGAGAACCTGGGGTAAACCTGGGG
Organism: Cytospora leucostoma; assembly: GCA_003795295.1. Lineage (NCBI taxonomy): Eukaryota > Fungi > Ascomycota > Sordariomycetes > Diaporthales > Cytosporaceae > Cytospora > Cytospora leucostoma. The sequence goes on along the minus strand of LKEB01000008.1, from coordinate 517,187 downwards.
TACAGGAACCGAAACCCGAGGGGTGGAGTGATCTCTCATTTTATTGGGCTTCGAGTGGCCTCCTCGTGGGTAGCTCAAACGCAGTAGGCGATGTGTATGCCTGACCACTTGGGTTTTCCCATTTCATTACCAAGTACTCGAGACATCATCCTGTAAGATTACATAGTGCTAAATGTGGACGTCGAGAGAGGATGGCTTAACCGGACTGCGTACTATGTACCTTCATAGTAGGTATCAGTCGGGGGACAAGAAGTCAAGTGCCAAAGATTCCACAATAATCAACACATCTGTAGATGTATCGACTTCCGTGATGACCTCTCAGAGACTCCGAAAGAGTAGCCAGCTATCAAGCTGAAGCACAACCCCGCAAAGCCAAAATCCTGAATTCCAAGCATGCTTATCCATGCTGCTACCTCGTGATGTCGATCTGGCATGGCGCCGAGAACCCCGCAAGCAATTGATTGATAGGTGATGTAAATCGATTCGTCGACTTTGATCTTGAAAAGAGCGCGTGTGTATGCTGCTGAGCCCAAATTCAGCCGCTGTAGTTGACTAGCGAGACTGACACCACTAGGTCCTCGTGACACTGTGTAGGTAACGATAGTCGGCAGAATCAATAAGGTTGGCATGGAAAGTGTTATGATCAAGACGAAGAGATCTTGACCGTGTCCTCAAGCAACACCGTTCATTCCCATTTCTGCTAATCATGCATCTACCGTCAATGCTCCACCCATTTACCTCCTCTTCCTACATCGGCTTCGACTCCAAAGCTGCCGAAGCAAACAGGAGCCGTTGACAGTCGCAATGAACTCCAGGTCATCTGGACCCAGATGCTCGGGCGGGATCGAGTTATCGTGAGCCAGGACTTCCGGCTCGTTCCCCGGAGCTTAGCAACTGCAGATGACCAACATCAACAATACTTTAAATTCGATCATTGGTGCCCGCAAATATCACGAGGAGGGGAACCTTAGGATGAAGTTGATCTCAATGGCTGGCGCGTCGACGAGTATCGAAAGGAGCTTGCAAAGAGCTGCAACAACGGATCTTTCTCGGCATCGCATTTGGAAAGGACAGGGGACCTGGAGTGCTTCAACATCTCATTCGTTTGATACCTCAAGGATGAAATCCTACATTTGATCTACGACGAAGGGTCCTATTGACGATAGCGCCTAGGTCATACATACATAAACCCTCTTCGGGCGTGCGCCTACCCCTCGCACGACCTCACAGATCCTTCACTATGCTACGACATTAACCCCTCTTATTCAAACATATTTTCACTGAAACGTGAACAAACATGGGAGAGTACATCTCGAACCCATCGTCGAGCACTCTTCCTGAGGAGTTTGACATCATAGTATGTGGTGGTGGGAGCTGCGGGTGTGTGGTGGCCGGCCGGTGAGTACAGTCTTCCTCCAAGCCTACTCAACAGAATTCCAGTACATCGATGCACGGTGTTAATGGTACGTATCATATCACAGGCTGGCCAACTTGGACCACAACCTCAAGGTACTTCTCATCGAGGCAGGTGAGAGTAACCTCAACAATCCGTGGGTGTACCGGCCAGGTATCTACCCCCGGAACATGAAGCTGGACTCGAAGACGGCATCATTTTACGAGTCCCGCCCCTCCGAGTGGCTCGCAGGCCGCAAGGCCGTCGTGCCATGTGCCCACATACTCGGTGGAGGCTCTTCCATCAACTTCATGATGTACACCCGGGCCTCGGCCTCTGATTATGATGACTTCCAGACCAAGGGCTGGACGACCAAGGAACTCCTCCCGCTCATGAAGAAGCATGAAACATACCAGCGCGCATCTCACATCAGGGACACGCATGGGTACGAAGGCCCCATCAAGGTCTCGTTCGGTAACTATACCTACCCCATCAAGGACGACTTCCTCAGAGCTGCGGAGTCTCAAGGCATCCCTGCTGTCGATGACCTGCAGGATCTGGTGACAGGCCACGGTGCAGAACACTGGCTGAAGTGGATCAATCGTGATACTGGTCGCCGGAGTGACAGTGCCCATGCCTATATCCATTCGACGCGGGCCGTCCATTCCAACCTGTACCTCGCCTGCAACACCAAGGTCGACAAGGTCATCATCAAAGACGGCCGGGCTGTGGCGGTGAAGACAGTCCCTACCAAGCCGTACGCCGGCCAGCCAAAGAGCCGAACCTTCAGGGCTCGAAAACAGATTGTTGTTTCTGGCGGTACCCTGTCGTCTCCTCTTATCCTGCAGCGATCTGGTATCGGTAACGCGAAGAAGCTTGAGGCAGTGGGCGTGAAGCCCATTGTTGACCTCCCTGGCGTTGGTCTCAACTTCCAGGACCATTACCTGACGTTCTCTGTCTTCCGTGCGAAGCCGGATACTGAGAGCTTTGATGACTTCATTCGTGGTGATCCTGAGGTTCAAAGGAGTAAGTATAGATAATCATACCTGATTCGAATAGATTTCCTGTACTGACATGCTCCTGCGAGGGGTCTATGATGAATGGAACCTCAAAGGTACCGGTCCCTTGGCTACCAATGGTATCGAAGCCGGTGTCAAGATCCGACCTACGGCTGAGGAGCTCAAGGACTTCGAGTCCTGGCCAACTCCCCACTTCAAAGATGGATGGAAGTCCTACTTCGAGAACAAGCCCGACAAGCCTGTCATGCACTACAGTATCATCAGTGGGTGGTTCGGGGACCACATGCTCATGCCGCCCGGGAACTTCTTCACCATGTTTCACTTCCTCGAATACCCCTTCTCTCGTGGATCTACTCACATCAGGAGTCCTGACCCATATGTGAGTCCTGACTTCGACACCGGCTTCATGAACGATGAGAGAGACATGGTGCCTATGGTGTGGGGATACATCAAGTCGCGAGAGACAGCTCGGCGCATGGATGCGTACGCTGGCGAGGTCGAGGCCATGGTACGTACAGTGCCCGCTTTCCTTTCTAATAACCTCCAGTCCCTCCCAACTAACTCACCGTCACAGCACCCCTTCTTCGCCTACGACTCCCCCGCCCGGGCCCACGACATGGACCTCCTGACCACAAAAGCCTATGCCCTGCCCGGCAACCACTCGGCAGGCATCGGCCATGGCAGCTGGTCCAGCCCTCTCACAAAGGCGGAGAAGCAGCCCGAGGCCCATATCCTGAACTCGCATGCCAAGGAGATCCGTGAGGAGCTCCACTACGACTCCAGGGATATCGCCGCCATAGAGGAATGGGTCAAGCGCCACGTTGAGAGCACCTGGCACAGCTTGGGAACCTGTTCGATGGCACCGAGAGAGGGCAACAGCATCGTCAAGCATGGTGTCCTTGACGAGCGTCTGAATGTTCATGGAGTCAAGGGATTGAAGGTCGCTGATCTGTCGATCTGCCCTGATAACGTTGGATGGTACGTCTTGGCCCGGACTGCAGACAAAGACCCCGCCAGCTTGGCTTGTGTTCCATACTAATTGCGATCGCAGTAACACCTACTCGACGGCTCTTCTCATCGGTGAGAAGGCCGCTGTGCTCATTGCCGAGGATTTGGGATATTCTGGCTCAGATCTGGACATGAAGGTCCCGGAGTACAACGCTCCAGGTGAAGTCAAGCTGGCGCTTCGCCTCTAACTGATTGTGTGTGATGATTGAATATATATGTATGGCAGTTGTGGATCGATCCTCATGTTGCAGGTTTCGCGTTGCGGATATGTGGATAAACCATGTAATGTTGTACGTATACTTGAATACCTAGGTACTTAAGGTGTCTGTTTCTCGTTCCGTTAACCTTTCTCTGTTATCATGACTGATTTAGAAAAGCATCTGGCAGAACTTCAGTCGATGTTGAAGTAAAGAGCACGATGGTCGTGACGTTTGATATCGTGGGATGACGCGATGGCCCGAACATGATATGGTGGGCAAGCCTTCGGGGCCTCCCGAGGTTGTCACCCCGGAGTCCGGTGAAAGCAACAAGACTGCGGCCCGACCTCGAAAATAGGGGCTGTAAATAGCCTCCTGCATAAAGTGAAACCTTGCAGGGCGTCCATTATGGCCGCCGTACAGCCCCTGATGCGGTTGGTTTTGTTGGTGAACCGATATGGATAAACCCCGAGAGCAATCACACACTTGGTAGGTAGTATACTCTCAACACTCATTTCCCAGATAACATTTTGTCTTGCAGGGTCCCCTCTATCTTGTATTGCCTGCCTGATGGGGAAATCTTCCGGTTGAGACCTCATGTTGATCATTGGACGGCAAGCTTGTCAGTTGCCAATAAGAACGGTGTATTCCTGCTGTTGGTTCTGTCCATCGTGGCTTTGAAAGCTGCATGTGTGTCACTTATCTGGGGCAACCTCCTGCTTGTTGCACACAAACGCCGATAATGTCTGAGATTGGAAGTCTCAATGTAAGTTCAGAGGCTGAGCAGTCATCCTAGGGGTGTGAACACCAGGATGCAGCTAAATGTCGTCTTGAGCGCTTAATTACACAGTGTTAAAAATAGATGATATCTCATGCACGATGAATTCTCGTGCACAACATATGTATTTATATCGAATGTATCGAATGCTTTCGGTGCTGCTTGAAATCTGAAATCAATACATCCTTTCAATATACACATAACAGTCCTCGTGCTTCGTATAGACTTTGTTGATCCTCAACCTCGCATCAATATCCCTTCACAACATTGTGCGGCTCATCCTTGAGCTCTTCCATCACGCTTGCACCCGCGGCCCCCCC
>LKEB01000008.1:410497-512460 GCA_003795295.1 Cytospora leucostoma | reverse complement strand
AAGTCCGACCTTGTCAACCTGAACCGAAGGAGCTATGTCCGCCGTCATTCAGGATGCCTCCGCTTTGGAGTTACTGAGCCAGGACCACAGAGATCTCCTCGATACAGTCGACGATCTACGGTCCATGGGCGTAGGCCGCATCGTTGATCTGCCTCAGATTATCGTTGTCGGTGATCAGTCATCTGGCAAGAGCTCCGTCCTCGAAGCCATCTCGCTGGTCCGCTTTCCCGTCAAAGGCGGCCTCTGCACGCGTTTTGCTACGGAGCTGGTTCTCCGAAAAGCCCAAGAGACAAGTTTCAGGGTCAGCATCATAGTTACTGATTCCAGTAGCACTTCGAAGCTGGACAACGGTGCCAGCGTGAGGCGTTTCAATGAGACATCTTGGGCCAACGACGATCTCAGCAACGTGATCGAGGAGGCCAAGAAGGCCATGGGAATCGGTAACAATGACTACGATTTCTCTGATGATGTCTTGCGTATCGAGATCTCAAGGCCTGAACTGCCATCCTTGACCCTGATCGACCTCCCTGGATTCTACCACGGCGAGACCTCAGAGCAGTCGGCCAATGGGCGAAAGACGGTCAGGAAGCTTGCAAGAAAGTATATGGAGCGGAAGAACAGTATCATTCTGGCCATCGTCTCAGGTTCTTATGGACTTGCCAATCAGAAAGTGCTCAACGAGGCCAGACAATACGATCCCAGTCGACAGTCTCCCAGCGTGACGGATCCGCAGCGCACCCTTGGCATACTCACCAAGCCAGACACCATCACACCAGGAACGGATGACGAGGAGAAATACCTGCAATTGATTCAGAACAAGGAGTCCGCAAACAGACTCGAGCTTGGATGGCATGTCTTGCGTAACAGGGCCGGCAATGAGATTGACTTCACTGACGAGGATCGCGACACGAAAGAATCCGAGTTCTTCAATCAAGGTGTCTGGAAAAACATCAGACCTGGCGACAAAGGCATCAGGTCATTGCGGAGTAAGCTCAGCAGAGTCCTGGTAGACCATATCAAGAAGAGTCTCCCCAGTGTCAGAGAAGACATCGAGCGAAACATTGAGGAGAAACGCCGAAGCCTCAAGGATCTGGGAACACCAAGATCTTCACCAGAGCAGATAAGGCAATACCTTGGGGAGATCAGTGGGAAAGTCCTTGGCATATCTATGGAGGCCATCCGCGGAACTGGGTATAACGATCCTTTCTTTGGAGATTCTGGTTCCCAATGGTCTCTTGTTGATGGCGTCTTCAGCAACGCTCGCAGGCTTCGCGCTGTTGTCCGCAACTTGAACCAGACATTTGCTACAGTCATAAAAGTGATGGGAGAGACACGTAAGATTGTCTGGGAAGAGGACACGGTGCTCGACGACGAGGACGACCCGGACTACGTAGGCGCATCTGAGGACGAAACCGAGGATGAAGCTGAGGAAGACGGTGATTCGGAGGACGCCGCGGAGAATGGAAAAGACGAAGATAGCACGGATCCTGTGCAACAAGTCTACCGCGAGTTGGCCGTTGCCCTAGCACCGAAGCTTCTGATCATTTTGATGGAATACAAGATCGCTGTGCCGAAACCAATCCCAATATGGCGATTGGAGGAAGAAATCCGCTCGCTTTCTCTAGAATATCTCGGCTCGCAATTCCCGGGATCACCCAACGATTACCTTGCAGTACAATTGTTCAAAGGCCAATCTCAGAAATGGGAAGACATCGCCAAACAACATCTAGCTCTGATGTTGGCGGCAGCCAAGAGCTTCACGGAGGCGGTTGTAGCACATGTCGTTGCCGCGGACGAGAAGACAAGGGAAGCTATTCTATTCGAGATCGTCGATCCCTTCTTTCGGGAACGGAAGTCGATATTAGAGGCAAAGTTGGAGGAACTGCTCTACCATTACAAGATGGGCATTCCGCAGCCGCTCGATGACAAATTCCAGAACGCGCTCTCGTCCATGACCAAGGACCGGGTGGCGGGTAGACTGAAATCCGCTCTTTCGTGGAGGGACAAGACCGACAAAATCACCCCTGAAATGGCTATCCACGTATACATGAATGAGAGGAAAAGGACGAATGAGTATACTAAAGCGATAGACATGATGTTCGCTTATTACCAGGTACGTGACGAAGTCTTGAAGCTTGACTTTCCAAGGGTTTCCTGAAGACCTTTCACTGACATCACGTAATGGGCCAAAGATTTCACTCGATACATTCACGGACAACGTGAGAATCCTGGCTGCCGAGAACTGCTTGATATCTGTCCTTCCCAGGATTTTGACGCCAGACATGGTGAACAAGATGACCGATGAGCGACTGGTGGCATTGGCCGCCGAGTCTGACGAAATCCGGGAGGAGCGCGACCATCTTCGTGGACAACTTGATATCCTGCAGCAAGGTCTGGAAAAATGTCGGCGTTATGGAGGTCGCCACTATAACGGTAAGTTGGCACCTAACTACGCTCTTATTTTGGTGGCTAGCAGGTGTTCACTATGGCTCTGCAACTCATTGCTAACAATCTCTTAAGCGATAGTGTCACCTGGCAACCAGAATACCACTCCATCCTCAAACCCACGGACCAGGCGCGACTCCGCGGATGTGCAGGTGCAGGACCAAGCCTCTCCGTACCAACATCAGCAACATGAGGCTCCGGACACACCACAGACCTCATCGTCAGAGGACCTCGCGGCGGACCCCAAAGGGAAGAGTCCAAGCAGTTCAGTCACATCACCCGCCGATGTAAGGCGCACCAGCCCTCCGAAGAGTGTGAAAATCCGAAGGGCTGCGCGTCGGGATGCCGAATATTAGCAGATGTTTTGAATTCAACAAGGCATCGGGGTAAAGAGCAGGCCATCGAATAGGCTTCCCTTGGCACATCAATTCCTTGATTGGTGTTCGTGTATGATTAGCAAGTTCCGAATACATCTTTTTGTGCTTCCATCACATGATATTGTGTATTAAAGGTGACCTTTCCACACTTATTAGGTATTCCTGTTACAATATCTCACACATGTTTTACCTACTTTTCCAACGGGTAACCTATACGTAGTAGTGTCGAAGAACCGTCTCACCCTTCCGTGCAGTGTGTTCGGGGGCAACTGAGCAACAGCCCTGGAGCTGGCGAATAGTGGACAGGGAGTATCTCACGCAGCACTGACATGTGACCGTATACCCTGTGGCTACTGCTATATACTTAGGTACGTATGTGATCACCTAGGTAACATTCTGCACCTCAATGAATCCCACAAAATCGCATCCTAGAAGGAAGTCCGAAGCGCTAAGGGATGTTCCAGCCCGGTGTTTTCGCACCTGCTCGGGGCGAACTCACCAATACCCCGAAGTGCACACAGACGCTATCCGGAGAGGGCTCTATTGCCCGCCTAGTTAAGATGCTGGAGTTCCGCCCTGGAGCAAGCTAAGTTGGAAAGCATGTATTCGTCTCTGTTCGAAATACTTCACACGCCCTGAACTGTCGGCTCCCTTGCAGGCACCAACCTTGAAGACGCTTTCCCCGCGCCCCTCGCTTAGACCTGTCTGACACTATTATACGTTCTTGGTCGAAAATAGTGGTACAACCATGGCCAGCAGCACAACCACGACACACCAGACAAATGTCCTCATCTGTGGCTCCGGATCCGCGGGGCTCACGGCGGCCCTCTGGCTCGCAAGATACGGCGTCCCCTTCCGTATCCTCGAACGGCGCAACGGGCCTTTACTCGTCGGCCAAGCCGACGGAGTTCAATCCCGGACGGTCGAGATATTCGAGAGCTTCGGGATCTCGGATGTGCTTCTCCGAGAGTCGTACCATGTGCAGGAGTTGGCCTTTTGGGCACCCGATCGAGGAACTCCACACGATGGGGGAGAGGATGGTATCAAGAGATCATATGACGCCCCTGACATAGAGCCGGGACTGAGTCATCAGCCGCACGTGATCCTCAGCCAGGCGAGGGTCAATGAGATCATCACGGAAGAGATGCTGAGAAGTGGTGGACCGGATATTGATTATGGCTACGACGTCAAGGGTGTGGAGGTTGACGGCACGAAGGCTGTGGACCCGGAGGCATATCCCGTCACCGTCACAGCTGTGCACAACGGAGTGGAGCAGGTTTTCCGGGCAAAATACGTCCTGGTAAGTCACTACCTCCTCGCGAGTACTGCATTGGGAGGGACTAACAGCCATCGCTCACAGGGCTCCGACGATGCACACTCTGCGGTCCGCAAGGCGCTCGGCTTCAAGATGGTCGGCACATCCACGGACGCCCTCTGGGGAGTCATGGACGTCTATCCCCGGACAGACTTCCCTGACATCCGCAAGAAGGCCGTCATCCAGTCTGCCAACGGCACGGTGATCATCATCCCTCGAGAGGGAGACTCGTTGGTCAGGATCTACACCGAGCTGCCACCGGACACTGTCGCCAGCCAGGTCACGCTCGAGGATCTGCACAAGCGTGCGAAGTTGGTCCTCAGGCCGTATGAGTTGGACATCGCCGAGACGACGTGGTGGTCCACCTACGTCATCGGCCAGAAATTAGCAGACAACTTGCATGAGAAGTACAGGGTGTTCTTGACGGGCGACGCATGTCATACGCACAGTCCCAAGGCCGGGCAGGGGATGAACGTGAGCTTGCAGGACGGATACAATATCGGGTGGAAATTGGGTGCGTACTTGACGGGGCAGGCGAGTGTCGACCTGGTCAAGACGTACGTGAGTGAGAGACAGGCAACGGCGGCGGAGTTGATCGAGTTTGATCGAGAGTGGGACAAGCTTGTCAAGACGCAGAGCAGTGCACAGCAGGGGGATAATGCGGCTGCACCAGGGGCCGCTCTTGCCCGGGATTTGGTGATGAGGGCAGGGAGCTACACAGCTGGGCAGGCCTACAAGTACGGCAAATCACTCATTGTGTGGCCGTCCGAGGGAGAGCGAGTTACGAGCGAGGTGGTGGAGTTGAGCCCAGGGAAGACAAAGTTGGTGGTTGGTATGCGGTTCGCAAACGCACAGATTGTGAGGTACAGTGATGCGAAGGTTGTTCAGCTATTGAGCACCATCAAGGCGGATCGTCGATGGAGGATTGTGGTCTTCGCTGGCGACGTCCAAGAAGAGAGGGTCTTGAGTGCCCTGGAAAAGGTGGCCGCAAGCATTGAGCCCGTCGTCAAGGAGTTTACCCCAGAGGGACAAGACCAGGACAGTACCATCGAGTCTCTTCTGGCGCTGAAGACCAAGCGTACAGAACTCGAGCTGTATCAGATACCCGAGTTCTTCAGGCCCGCGGTTGGGAAGCACAAGATTCGAGGTAAGTCATGACGGAAGTGTGTTCCGAGGCTCCGCTGCTGACTTCTCGACAGGCTTGCATAAGGTGTTCGTGGATGATGAAAGTTACCATTCGGGCCACGGCCACGCTTTTGACAAGCTTGGCATTGATCCCAATGCCATCACAGTTGCGGTTATACGCCCCGACCAATGTAAGGAGCTTGACACTTCAGCAGAACCATAAGCTAGCATGCTGATTTGCGCAGATACATCGCTGGTCGTGTCAGGCCAGGCCATTGATTCCCTTGGCCAATTCTTCAAAGGCTTTCTGAAACCACAGATGTAATTAGAAACTCGAATCTTCCTCAGGAGTTGACATAGCAATGCAAATCCGGGTATAAAAGTCCACAATCGGACAACAAAATCAATTGAGAATAGAATAACCCGGTTGCGCTAAAAGGGTGCCCAAATATTCAGCCTCGCACGCCCGCCCTTCGAAGCATCGTTACATCCGGATAGATGCAGAGCGCCGTGATGACACGTGTGAACTCCCAGCCTCATCCGGGCGAAGAAAAACCGGCTAGCTTCGCAACATAGAAGCCAGCTCCGAGGAACAAGTGGAGGACGGACCTGGGGGCTGACACTGCAACCCCCGCAACGGACTCTTCAAGATGCGGTTTTGGCTGCATGATCACTGCCTGGCTGTGCTGACCGAAGGCGTCAGTACATGAAATGTGCATGTGGTGGCAGTTCGTCACAATCTCACGACAGCCAATCAACCCATAACGAGGCGAACAGTGATTTGATGCAGCCTACTGCGTTCTTTCACATCACCATTTTTGCTTTGTTCGTCTTGGCCAACTTTGGCCTAGCATCGTGCAATAAGATGTGCGCAATGGTGGGCCAGCCGTATGTACTTGTAGTGCATACAACGAGCAGCTCGACGAGGCTTCCAGGAGGCGTATTGATACCCCTCAGTGTGGTTCTCGAAACTTCAAACACTGTAATATCCACATCCAGGTTCATACGCACATAGGTTCCGTACTCCTACGTCAAATGGTGCAACCTCCACTCAGCACACAATGGCTTCTGATCAATACGTACGATTTCAGAGACATTCGTTCTGGAACGAGAATGAAGTCCCCGCTGAAGAGGACCAGGAATTTAAGTCGCTGATGTGCCGTAAGTCTACCTTTGAGATGAGTTGCGCATCGACTAACACATGTGGTAGGAGACTTCCAGAAGGAACTTGAAGCTGATCAAAGGTTCCGCCCAAAGGACGAACACTGCGGAATCTGGCACTCGCCCCCGAACAAAGCATGCCACGCCTCCTTCGGTGATCAGGGAACGACAGCTAGTGTTAGCTGCTGCGGTGACCTCTTGCAGTTGAGCCAATACCTCGGCATTGGACGTTCCGGTGTATTTTCCCTGGACCACCTAGGAGCAGAAGACCCATACTGGATCAGCGACAGAGCCTCTCAACTGCACAAGTTGTCTAAGGACATAGATGCCGAATCGTTCCGCAGTGGCTTATTACTGTCCAAGAGCTTTCGTCCAAACCAAGCTCTCGAGGTCAAATGGGTCAATTGGAGATGGCCGCGCTACGAGTACAGAACGCCGGGAACAAATGTGCAGGTTTCAATCCAATGGGTGGTACATGATGGCATCGTCTCGCAGCAAATTCTTCTTAACAATCTAGGTGACACACCCGCCGACTTCAGCTACAGCTTAAAACGAAACGTTCTGATTAGAGATCTTGATCATTTGGTCGGGAGCTACAAGTTCAATGAAGCGGATGATGATGAGAGTTACAAGAGCATGTCAGGCCCTAACGGATACAGTCACATATGTGTCCACATGTTGGAAGAAAATGGATCTGGCTCTAGGTCTGTGTTCCACTACCGCAATCTGCACGCGAAGAGGCCCTTGAATGCTGACAGAAACACAGGGGCAGAGTTCCGCCGGCCACCACGATCGAGAATGGCGACGATGCAGTTGTCGGGGGTATTGCCACAACCTTCCAGGGCGACAAGGCGCCAGAAAGTGAGCCTTATGCTGTTGCGTCTGTGGCAACACTCTTTTTCGATGGCGGAGCCGTAAAGATGCGCAATGATATCAGTGACGAACATACTCTCGAAGTCCGGAAATCGGTGGAGATAGTCGTCGCATATAAGCTCGTTGCTCTCCCAACCACGGAGGTCCACTGGAGGAACTTCCTAGTCACGGCAGACGAAGCAGACGTGAGCAAATTCCTCTGCAAAGAAACTGAGGGATTCTGGGGAAGCGGTACCGATGTTCCACTATGCTCACTGGGGCTTTCCATGGTCGATCATAATGATGCAACATTAGAAACAACAACCGGGCGGCGCAGCGAAGGCAGTAGGGGAAGTGATGACCTCGACCAGCTGCGACAGGCGGTTCCAAAAGACATGGCGGTATCGGGAGACATGGGAGTAGAAGGCTCTACGGCTCTCCATGAAGCGGGCGGAGACGCAGGAACCCCAGTGAACAATCAAACTTCCGAGACGAAGTTGGCTCCCGGGCCGGAGAAGATAAGCTTTCCATCAGGCACACCGAAGAACTCCTCCCCAAAAGGTCACTTAGAGTACCTGGCGTGGCGGCATTTGGAACACATACTTTCAGACTGTGCTATTCCATTGTTGGTTCCTCACCTCTATAAACAGGACGAATGTCACCACAGAGTAGATACGATACCTGTAGCCCTGACGTGCGGCGATATGTCAGGTCATCGAATATCTACCTCGGCCAGTTTGTAAGTTCTGCAAATTACTATTATATAGAGGGCCTATGCTAACTATTGCGAACAAGCTTCGCGTTCCAGTTCCTCATTGAGGTCGCGAGGCGTTTAAGAGTTCTCGATAGAGAGACGCCTTACATCTCAAAGCTGCGGCAACGGGTTGAAGGGGTTTGCCGAGGCCATATCAGATGGCTCGAGGGCTTGGCCCACAAAATGCTGATGAAATTCGGGAGCTTCGCCACCAGTTTCTGGGTTACAGGCAAGACCATGGACACAACATCGTACCGCTACAGACGGCAGCGAATGGTTGCCATAACGGACACGCCATTTCAAATTCTCAAGATCGTTGACTGTATTCAATGCTACAGCAACAAAGGCAACGAGGATATGCTACGCCAGCTGTTAGGAGAGGTCCAGGCCCCATGGCTTCAAGAACTCCACAAGATAATTCAAGGAAAGAAATTCGCCTGGCCTCGTTCAAAAGATGCAGGCGTCGACAAGTTTCGGCTCGACGACCACTTCTGGGTGTGGAAAGCGTTGAAATCACTGGAGGACCTAGGTGTATGCAGCAATCAGCAGCCAAGAGAGCCAGTCGCGCTTGACACAACACCGGGATTTGATGTAAGAGAGTTCGCCAAGGTTGCGAAGCGACTTCAGTCTGGTAACGTACAGCGAGAGATACTACAGCGCTTCACGACCGAGAATGATGTCACGCGAAAGAGGATGCTGGCTGTGACTCGGTCGGCAAGAGAAACCAGGTTTTTGTTTCATGCCCGCGATACTGCACTTTTCTACGGATCCGATTGCGACTTCTTTATGCCCGGGAGCGACTTCCACGAACTTTGGGAGAATTCTATCGAGGCACAGATTTACCACGATGAGAACAGAGAAACTGATTGGGAAAATGCGATTCGTTATGCTTTAGGTATAATGGCGGGCACTCGGGACCACTGCCTCAACCAGCAGCAAAGCGCGACTAATCTGGTGAAGGAGTGCGTTGAAGTTTTGATCCGCAGTGGCGGTCATAATGGATTTTTCGCGGGCCAGCTGGACCGGGCAACCAAGGAGCCAATCCTCTTCCTCGATGACAAAGATGTCGAGTTCTATCACCATGCTGATTTCGAAATCAACTATATACTACTCACTCACGCGAAGCGCATCGAAAGTATTTACCAGGAGTCAACAATCTCCCCGAGGCCCTCACAGAAGCAGCCACTGTCTACTAGCAGTGGAAAGCCCAAGCCACAAGAGGTACACATAGACGAGTCACTCCGCCGGTTCACTTCTGAGCTGGCGGGATTTCTGGCTGAGGTCACGGCACAGCCAAAGCGCCAAAAGATGGTGAAGGATTCAGGGGACCAGGAATCCGACCTCTTTTCAAAGGTACCACAGATCACCCAGCGCCTCGATGGCGGACGGACCTCAGCGATGAAAAAGACAATGCCGTTCAATACCCTTATCGACACGAGCAGCATCACCATCTCCGCTAGTCTCGAGGATGAGTGGCTATATAACTACCCAGACTTCCTGTCGACTGAGCAGATCGGCCTTCTCGATCGAATCCATAATATCCTGAAGTCGGACCATCCTAGCCGCGATTCTTCAGACGGCTTCATTGCACAGATACTTAAGGAATACCGTGCCACTGATAAAGGGTTTCTGTTTTTAGAGGATGCGTATAGTCTACTTACAGGGATATTTGTCGCTGATACACCCAAGCAGAAGCATCTCGAACAAGTAGAAAAGAGAAGGTTTATGCGGAACCCCTTCATGCCTCTGATGTTCGAGCCAACATTGAATCTACTCGGTGCTGCCCGAACAGCAGAAAAAGCTAAGAAGCGATTCATCTGGTTGCCAGAGGCAAATGTTCATACTGTCCTTGTTTGCTGGATGGCCAGTACAGAGACAGAGAAGTCCGCGCTGTCCCTATTCTTCGATCGTCACGCGAAATACCAAAAGTACAGCTGGGATGACACAACCATGGTTCTCAACATTTGGCAGACCGAGCTCCACCTCAGCTTCTACGTGCTGGCTGACATCGCTGGGTACAGCCACGTTGGATTGCCTCCAGAAATCAAAGACCATTTCCCAGGAAATTCCGAAAAGGGGATATGGCGTGCTTCGATAGGATTTCGTTTTGACGGCGACTTTTTCGACCGGTACTGGACATGTCACTTCATCGAACTCAATCCCCGCAGGACCCAATCTAGGTTTGATTGGTGGGGCCAGGCTCCCATGGAATTCTTGAATAGGCACACGGACAAAGAATGGCGGCAGAGGAAGGTCCTCGAACTTCAACTTCTAGATCGTATATTGGTCTATATTTTGCACGACTCCAAAGAGATTCTGGGGCAGGTAAGAAAAGAACTCGGTGTGGATAGCACGCGTTCCTCATCTGTTCTAAACAGTGGCATACCTCTCTTACTTGACAAAGACTCGCAGGCGCTCGAGCAGATACTGCAGCTAGTGGAAGAAGACCTGACATCGACGCTGAGCACCCTGCAGAAGTGGAGTACGAGGGAGAAAGACCGCGGTAAAGAACAGCCCCGGTGGACACGCAACGACGAGAGAAAATATCGCGGAGCCATAAACAAGCTACAAGCGTCAAACGACAGACACGTGAGAGATCTAGAGATCCGCCGTGACGATATTCGCAAATTCAAGGAGGCCCTGACCATGCGACGAGACAAGCTTCGGCAAGATCTCGAGTTTCGTGGGAACGAAAACATTCGGTACTTCACCTATGTTACGGTTATATTTCTGCCCCTTAGCTTCGCGGCGAGCTTTTATAGCATGAGCGGAGCTCCAGACCAAAGCCTGACCATCTCTCTCGTCGAATTCTCCGCCGCTGCGTTCGCGATCACCGTTTTCTTGCTATACAATGCGAAGCCGATACTCTCGGCTGCGGAGCTGATTTCTTCGCCTGTTTCCGCCTTGATAACAGCACCAAAGGAGCGATTTGTCTCTGCAGTCACCGCATTTGCAATATTATTGAAGAAGAGCTTGCGGAAGAGGACCGTCGCAGCAATGAAAAGAAGCCTGCTGGTTGAAGAACACCGGAAGGAGAAGCATCATACTTCTGAAGACAACGAACGAAGCACGATTGATAGCAAAGACCAAGAGAGTCAGAATCATAGCGCTGGTTCCATTGCCTCATTCTGGATTGCTTACATCTTCCTTGAACTTCCGGCTCGACGCGTCTTGCGTGCAGTACTCGCCTTGAGGAAGGGAAAGCTGTCTATCAAAGCAACAGTGAATGTTGTTCTTGGGGTAATATTCATGCCTGTTTACGGCACGTCATGGCTCCTGAACTTCTTGGTCGTCAACATCCTGGACTTAGCCAGATACCTGAGTAAGTGTTTGACCCTTACATTGAGTCTGGTGGTTACTTCTTGCTCACGCTGTGCATGCAGTTCGTCTTGTACCCGACTTAAAGTCGTTAAGGCGCAGATTCCGGTCTACCGCAAAGAGCAAACATGATGATTCGGAAGACGAGAAAGAATTTCTGCGTCAGCTTCGGAACATGACGGTTCCACCACAGTCATTCAGACCTTTGAAGAGTGTCGGGGAAATTCAAGATAGGAAAAGAGGTCGAGCTCGGACAAGATATCTGTAGGTAATACCTCGCAGGGATAGAGGGGCATCGAAGATGTGCGAGGAGACACGATGTAACGCGACGACATGATCAGTACATAGTACAGAACAAGGGCACTGTGGGGCCGTTGAATCGTGTATGTAGCTGTAGGCCAAGCCATCTCTTATTCGAGTCGAATTTTCCAAGACCAATGATAAGTCTCATCATCCATTACATAACTATAACATTACATCCGGAAGCCATCCAAGCCATGCGCCTCGTCATGCCGAGTCTCTCGTCCTGACTGGCTTGGCTTCCCCCTTCCTTTTTTTTGAATTATTCGTGATCGTACTGTACAACGCCCGCGTACATGCATGCCATCATAACGCACGAAGCGGCGTCCCACCAATGAAGAAATCTATCCGTCTTCCTTTCCTGTCTAAACCTTGTTTCTCTCCCCGCCAATGATGATGCTGATGTGAGGAGGAAGAAAAAACACAAGTGTCCGAACCCAGGCCGGGGGTAGCGGTGGTATATCATGTATCACATGTCCGCGCAAACCCGTCCGGGCTTCGCACACGATAACAACAAGGCTGTTGTTGTTGTTGTCGTCGTTGTAGCATCATCCAAGAAGCAGTAAACGCCCCAGAAAACCACAAACCCCCAATCTATCCGAATTTTTAACGTTTTGTTCCCATGGGTCTACTTCTCCCCGCCTATTTCTTAGCGCCGGAGTTGGCCCGACTCCTCGTCTTCTTGACGCCGAAGCTCTCGTGGGTGTTGACGCGGTCGATGTCGAAGGGGTTGGCCTCGTAGACCCCGTTCCGGACGCTGGCTATGCTCGCCGCCCTGCTCCTGTGCGTGGCCGTCTGGTGCAGGGCATCTCCGCCGCTGGGCCGGATGGCCGCGAACTCGGGCTGGCCCGTCTCGTCGCCGTAGCTGTAGTCGAAGGCCTCGGCCTCGAGCTCGGCCTCGCGGGCCTGGGTGTGGGAGTGCGTCCTGGTGGCGACGGGCTCCTCGTCGCCCACGACGGTCGAGTTGCTCTCGGCCTCGTCGTCCTGCGCGGGCGCGCCCTGGGTGCGGATCCGGTCGAGGAAGGCCTGCGCCTCAGCCGCGTACTTGCAGCGGACGCGGATCGCCGGGCCGTACTTGTAGAAGAGGAAGGGGAAGGGCACGCAGCCGAGGGCGAGGAAGGCGGGGACGGACGACGCCCAGTGGATGCCGATGTTGTCGTACATGTAAGGGGTGAAGAGCGGGAACGCGGCGCCGAAGAGGGAACGCAGGACGGCGTTGGCGGCCAGCACGGAGGCGGCGAAGATGACGTATGAGTCGATGAGGTAGTTCATGATGGAGAGGAAGACCAAGACCATGCCGAAGCCGAAGGGCGCGCTTCCAATGATGCTCACGACCCAGTGGACACTGGGGTAGTTGGTCCATGCAAACCAGAAGACTAGGAGATAAAAAGTCAGCATATGAATAATCCAGTATCAAGTGTGCTGGCGGGTGTACTCACGTCCGATTGGCATGCAAACAGAGCCCAACATGGCAGGGGGCAGGCGAGCCTCTGGAGGTGCGAAGCCTGTCGGCGAAGCCTTCATGGCCGCAACGTAGCGCTTGTTATCCCAGATGGAGTAAGCAACAGCACCAAGCATGCCCACAGCGATACCCAGGAAGGCCAGGCCGCTGATACCCGCGGACCAGCCGCGGACCTGCTCGAAGCAGATGGGGAAGGCATCGAACAGCATGTATAGCGTTCCGTAGATGATAGCCATGTAGATGGAGAAGAGCAGAACGATCGGCTCCATGAAGAGCAGCTGCCAGGGCCGAGAGAGTGCGGTTCCGAATGCCTGACCGATTGTAACCCGCTCTCCTATCGTATCCGCCTCGGACATGTAGACCTTGCCCGTCAGCTTGGAGAGCTTGGCTGCACGCTTGCGTAGGAGCAAGGGGCCATAAGTCTCGGGCACGCAGATGGTGCAAATGATCCAGATGACACCGGTGAAACAGGCCATCACGCCTTCAATCCAGCGCCAGCCGACGGTCTCACCAACAAAACCACCAACTGAAGTCACTCTGTCAGTATTGTTGGCACTTGTAGAAATAGATTTACTGCGAGATACGTACCGATAGGACCAATGACAGGTCCGAGGAAAGGAGCAGCAGCGAAGAAGCTCGTTGCCAGACCACGTTGGGCAGCCGGGAACATGTCGGCAATGACACCACCCGCGTTGGTCAGGGGAGACGAGCCGAATGAACCAGCAAAGAAACGCAGGATAATCAAGGTCGCGAGGTTCTGGGAGCCGGCAGCACCGGCGTTGAAGGCGGTCAGTAGGGCATAGGTACCGAAGAAGAGGTACTGCCGTCCGTACAGTTCTGGAGGTTTCCATGTTAGCACTGATGTCGTATCGCATTGTCGATGCGATGGATATGTCTTTCAATAATCGTCATGCGGGGTATTAGTGATGTACTCACCACTCAGGGGTGCCCATATCAACGGTCCAATGGCGAAACCAAGGACAAACAGTGAAATTCCCAGGGTGGCGATGATCTCAACAACCCCGAACTCTATCATGATTTCTATGATTCCACCGGAGAAGGCGGAAGAGACGAAAGCGACGGCCTAGGAACATCCAGTCAGCCAACAGCACATGACAGTGCAGACAAAGACTTATACATTGGGGGACTGACAAGAGTTGCGATGGCCTCCAGCGCCGTGATGAACCATTTGTGAGCCGCGGGGTAGTTCATAGGGTTGACTGGGTCGTCTTCCAGCCAGGCCACGACGTAGGGATCATCCTCGGTACCGGAGCCATCATAATGGGCATTGATGATGTCGTCGTTGACCGCGGCCTGATCGAGGACACGTCGGAAGTAGTTGATCCGGGCTGGGGCGTGCGACTCGAGGTCCTTCCCTCCTATTTCCTTTTCGTGGGCCATTGCCCGAGCGATGGGATGGCGGGATAGCGGTCAGGGGGGTATATCTTGGTGCTCTCTGGTGGTGACTGAATTGATTCGTTACGCTTGCTGTGGGAGTGACTTCAAAGTTTGTTATTGCTCGTCGGTTCGATTAGGATTCGTGCACGGTATGAAACAGCCTCAAGGTTCCAGTAGTGATAAGAGACGTAGAGTATTTATTAGATATCTGGCAGTATGTAGGACTGGCAACAGATTTTCAGGATTAGTAGGAGGCGAAGATGGTAGATAAGACGGAGCGGAAGGGGGGGAAAAGAAACATATAGAAAAGCAACAGCGGCATCCATGGATGCGTACAAGACATACACACGACCCGCGGCCCACAAACCGCGACACCCATGATCCACAGGGCAACATTATTGGGTCGTAAATGGGGTGTGATTCATAAGCCTCGGCCCGTCTAAGGTTCAAGTGACATCAAAAGCCCATGAAGAGAAGGAAGACTAGGCAGAGAAGGCCGAGTAGGCCAGCCCAAAGTCCACTTCCGGCCACTTGCGGCAATACGGGGCCGATGGGAGCCCCGATCTCCGACGCTGATTTGTCAAAACAAGATATTTCCTCTTTATCGCGACCCGCCCTGGATCAACTCTGATCTGCCAAGCTCTGCCAAGCCACGGGTCTCCCTTGCAAAGCATGCTAGAGCAAGCTTCAGCAGATGGGCTGGATGGGGCTGGATGGGGCAGATGGGATCTGTCACGCCTTGCACACACTACACTAGCCATGAGCCGAGGCTCATATTGCCTGATGGCTCCAGGTAAGTTGTACCTAGGTACGGACTAAGCCCGAGTAGCGTCGGGGCGTCGCGGTATGCCGTAACGGCGTGCCTGGATTTAGGGGTTTGTCGGATTTCTATCGACCCATCGGAGCCTCCGGTAGCCCCGAACAGCCCGGGAAGGTAGACCGTGATTACGGAGTAGGTGCAGACTGCGATAGACCGACCGACATTTACGCCCCTCGGACTCGGTCTCGTTCAATCCACATCTTCTTCGGTGGCCAGGCTCGCTATGGGACGGTTTTTTCCATATATCATCCGACTTTCAGCACTTCCCTAAGTCGGGTTCCCAACAATATTTAGTCTACGTCTTCTTCCTCGGCCAGGCCTGCCAGGCAGCCAGGCTAGACAGGCTCACTATCAGATCGTTTCATACATTATAGTCCGACATTGGCCAGCACATCGTTTCGTGTCGTCTCCCTGGAATGGAAAATCAGCCCAAGCAGTCGACTCCCTGGACCGAGCGTCGTGGTTTTTGCCCTCGAATTTAACTCGGGTTGGATTTAGGATTCATGGGGCTGGATGGCTAGACTTTCCGGCCCCGTAGGCCCCACCTTGCCCCTATGTTCATGAACGAGCATACAGGAACCATAATAAGCTAAACTGACTACGGGGCCGGCCTCCCTTCATACGTGCATCTACACTATGTACAGCCGAGACTCTAGTCCCTCTCAGCCCTCGTCACCGGCGCCTGGCCATCCAGTTGCAACTCGGAGCTCCTGGTGTCCAGCTTGTTGACGACCGCGCCCAGGACGACCTTCAGCAGGTCATCGCTCGACATGCCGCCCTCAGCGGGGCCGCGGTATGTCACCGTGTCGACGATATCCCTGACCTTGGCCTCCTTGTACAGCTCGTCGTCTAGGTACTCGAACGTCTTCTGGCGCTCGACGTTGGGCCCGCCGAGGCGGAACAGCTGGATGCCCACCTGGTGGGCCGGCGCGTTGATGGCGTCCAGCTCCCGCGCGATGTGCACGATGGGGGCCTTGATGTCGTCGTCGAAGGCGCCCGCCGTCAGGACGATGAGGTTCAGCGCCGCGTTCTCCTCGCCCGCCTTGAACTTCTTGACGTACCACTCCAGGAGCCCTCCCCTGCAACAAAGCGCTCAGAGTCAGCCGCCGTCGAGGGTATGTACCTCGGGAAAAAGTTTGGAATGGTGTAGTGTAGCGTAGCTCAATGATCCGCAATCAAGGGGATCTGCAGGGTGTCGCTTACAGGCGTGCCCCAATGTGGCACTTGCCGGCTGGCTTGACCTTATCGGTGAAGATCGTGCTGACTTCCTTGCCCTTGTCTGTGAGGAGCATCCCTCCGACGAAGCCGCCAATGCGGGTGTACCCAGTCTTTCGGACTGACTTAAATTGGCCGAGAAGGCCGCCCGGCTTGTCTATTGGGCTTTTATGGTTAGCTGTGGTCCCCCATGTAGAACCTTCGTAGCTGATAAGACATGACAACACAACAAGTGAGCAGGGCACGCCTTCGATGTTGATCATGATCCTCCAGCTCATTCCACTCAAGCAACACTGTTGACATCAGCGGCGCAGAGGGTAGGTAAACTAACGGTTGACGAAGTAGAGGTCGATGCCATCCGGGTCGTGCTTGGCACAGATAGGGGCCACCTTCTCGATGAGTTGCTGCACATCACCCCAGTATGGCGCCATGTGTGCGGAGTCATCAATCACAAACATGGTGTCAAAGCACCGCAGCCAGTCGAGGCTCTGCTCGTTGATGCCTTCGGGAGCCGCCATGGTGTCGGATGATGAGATGTGGTGTTGGGGATGAGTTGTGAGGACGGTGGTAAGGATGACGATGAAGATTATTGGTGATGTAAATATGTAGTCTTCCCTTACCGGATAGGTGTCGTCGTTGGGAGTGAACCCAGTGAACGTAATGTCGGTCAAACTGCAGTGTCACTCAGACAGGGGTCGGCGTCATGCTTTTCGATTCCCTGTCGCGCCCCACCTGCGTACCCGTATTCGATCCAAGCACTCTCCGCCACATGGAGACATGGCCAATCTATTTGATGCTGAGGACAAGTCATTTAATCTGTCTGTCGGATCCGGAGCTCCAGCGCCTAGATCTTACCTGATCACGCACCCTGGGCGAAGACATGGGCTTCAAGGCTGGCTAGAAGCATGCACACTCTGACCTCGGGACGGTTGGTTCGGACGCGTACCGGGCTCTCCCCTGGGGTTCTCAGGTACCCAAGGCAAACTCGTGGACCCCTATTCTCAATGTTCAGCGGCTCAGGGGTAGGGTTCAAGGATATACCTAAAAATCTCAATACCTTTAATCCAACAACCCCCCCTCGACCAGTCTGGCGGAGCAAAATTTTCGAGGTAACATCGCGAGCATTACACATCTATGGATTTGCATGTGCAGACAGGCGAGTCCACGAGTGCATACTCCATACAAGGCCGGCTACATATGTTTCCCCTACCCTAAACTTAGTCCTCATCAACTAAGCACGCAGCTAACTTTGCCTCTATGGAGTGTGGGAGTCACCCGGGCCTTTTCCTGGGCTTTTTAACACCACGAGGATAATTAGTACGAGTGGCCTACGATGAAATGTTATAGTGGGAAACAAACGCTGTGGCAAGACAGCTTCTACGCCTGAGCACTGATGGGATGCCGATGGGTGTGAGGAGGGCGGTTTGCTCACGCGTATCGTATTCGTTGTCGTGCTTGAATATATGTGGGCTCGATCAAATTTTATGGAAGGGTAGAAGCAACGTCAACGATTCCGTCTGCCAAGAGTATATGTTACTGATTATGCACTGTTCACCTACATATGTGGGCCACATATTACTTAGGTATGGTTATCTATATACTAGGTAACTATACATGCGGTGTCATCTTCTTGGAGCGCTCTATGTTGTTATTCACTCCAGCGTTGATCAGTTCTTACATATGTAGCCACCGTTAGGCCTCCTCATCCTCACGGACACCGTGATGGACACTCGTCCTCTATTCCAATGAAATCATCCACTTCGAACGATATTGTCTCATCGCAGAAGCTACGGTGAAGCCAGTGTGCCATGAAGTGGTTCGAAGCGTGCTTGGCTCCCAACAGCCGGGAGGCAACTGGGCGATACGGCAATATCGTTCCAACCACGAGGGTGCCACCACTTGTCGTCACTCACTGCGTGTCGTTGATAAGCCACTGCCAATTGTGGCTAGAACTCGAGACCACTTGGACAACTCTAAGAGACAGGGAACTCTTTTGTGGCCCGAAGCTTCGACTGACTCCGTCCATGTGCTTACCAGATCTTTCAGCCCATGCAATCTGCACGGAAGGATCAGTTTGCACATATCAGGTTCGTGGATATCTAGGTAGCCAGCTGAGGGAAATCAATCAATATAGCGAATCTCATCTGAGAAGGCTGGCACCACAGGAGTGGGCGGTAGAAGCAATCCGTAATCGATTGACTAGGCACCCGACGATCAAATGACATCAATGTTGTCCGGTCAGCCCTGTTAAGGGTTTCTCAAGAAGGCAATCCGCTTCAAATGTGCCCATTGCGGCCTCCCCTTCACGCTCAGAGATGCTCTGTGGTACCTAACGGACATCTGGATCTTAGAACGCTTCGGGAGGGACGAGCCTGATACGAGAGCACTGCTCCACGTGCGTCGTCCTAACAAGCTTCCCAGGAGGATTCATTTGATGAGAAAGGATGCCTCTTGGTGTCTAAGCAGCGGGTCTTGCGTGTCCTTTTGTGTGTGAAGGTAATCCAAGGAAAGGCACTTCGCCAAATGGCCAGTGAAATCTGGACGCCATCTAAATGGTCAACAACGGCTCGGCTCCAGACGTCTTGAAGTTCCTGGGTTTGCTTGTGTCAACTTCTTCCCAAGTCCGTCTACTACGGAGGTCATGATAGAAACACAAATCACAGATGAAGGGAAGCGGGGAGGGCAAGCCTGGGAAAGACTGAGAACATCGCCTCAATAATTTTCATAACGCTTCGAACGCCAAACACCGACCGTCACATCAGTGGTAACTACTTATGTTTAACCGGTAACCATGGCTAATAGAACAGCAAGCCCGTCAAAATATAAGTCAAAGCCAAGGATAAAAGCCCTCCACACTATTTCCCGGAGTTCCATCCAAATTTTCCGAGTAATACCCACACGATCCCGTAACACAGGTCCAGAACCCCTTCCCACTCTTCTCCCCCTTGCCAGGACCTATCCTGTCCTGCCTAGAGGGTTGTTCGCACCCACACCTTGGGTTACTGTCCTCAATGCCCCTGGTGTCCGCCCAGCACACCCATCTGTCCTCCCGCTGACACGTAGGACAGATGAAGTAGGGCCGACCGGCATTGCCGTTCTGGTTCCCGGGGCTCGTGAGCTTGCGGACGGCGGGCCGGTTGCAATTGTGGCATGTAGGCTGGCGAGGGTAGAGGTGGATTTCCCATTCGGGGAGTTCTATTTTGAGATGGATTGCTGCGGCTAGCTGTTGCGCTTGCGATGACTGGGGCGTGAACGCCCCTTGTGCATCGATCCAGCCAACGGTCATAGTTTACTCTCTTTTCGATGTTAGAATGGGGATAGTCCAAGACGTCTTGTTCTCAAACTCACTTGTGCAGTCAGTTGCTCTGACTTACGGTAGAGTCAAGTCACAGGATACTTGAGGACGTCGGACCGGGTTGGATGAGGTACTATGTGCAGCGATATAGTATACTATGCACGGGTACAGCAGATGTCAAAATGAAGTGAGTTTGGGATCTCAAGAGGACGTACAGCATGCTCTTATATTTCATGTGCCAGTGACAAGGCATACTTATCCATATGGTGTTGGTGCCCGTTTCCGAATCACCTCCGCGAATCCTAAGCGCCATGCAAGAGGCCTACCGCCATGGGGGTATCACAGCCTCTCCAGCTGCCACATAGTAGCTGAGGCAGACGAGGCATAATTTGACTGACGTTCGGAATCAAATCCTGAGTTGCAAAAGGATACGTTGTACTTCTGGTCCTTTTTCAGGATGAAGTTCCATTTCAAAGATGTTTTCTAGGAAACGAGCAGAGTGGTCTCGACCTCAGGTCTTCCGAAGGGAAGAACAAAGAAGATGTCTTTGCAGGTAGTTGCAGTGCTCTAACCCTAACCTCAACCCTGATAGCAATTCGGGGATCGACCCGCCTAAACTTTTTAGCGGCTCCCTCCCCGCAAAGATCAGCGGCACATGGGGAGCACAGACACGGACGGGAGGTTGGGCCCGGCGAGGGGCCGCCCAGATACACGTCATCTTCACCTGCCACTCACAGCGCAAAGCGCCCAAGCTTCAAGGCGTCAGAGCTTCGGTTGTTGGCCGGTAAACAAACCCGCGAGGCATCCCCTCCTCCAAACTTGGGAGTGAGCGACTTGCAGTCACGACGACTTGCTTGGTCTGGTCAACAACGAGAACGCATTCCTCGGCCTCTTCTCACTTCCCAGATCGTTTCAACATGTAAGAGACACACATCTAGTAGCAATTTTCCACAAACACCTTCCCACTGTTTACCCCGCTGCAGCTAAATCGATTGTCTACCTTGCTAGGATCGACGCACCGCTCCGCCTCCGCCGCGCAATCCACGCCGACGACGTGCTCCTCGTCAAGCGAATCATCCAGTCGCACCCCAAACTCCTACACAACCCAGACACCTCCCCCGGCGGGCTGTCCAACTCGAACCTCCACCTCGCCGCCTCCCTCGGCCACCTCTCCATCGTCAAGCTGCTCGTCTCGCTGGGCCACGAGGCCGACCTGCCCGCGCTGAACGACGACTTCCAGACCGCCCTGATGCTCGCCGCCGCCGCGGGCCACACCGAGACGGTGCACTTCCTGTCAATACACGACCCGGGCTCCATACTGCGGAGGGACATCAGAGGGCGGGACGCGATAATGGAGGCGTCGCGGGGCGGGCACGATACCGTCCTGCAGATCCTGTTGACGTATGTGCCCTGCGGGCCGGAGAAGGCCGTTCAGATGGCCGACCTGGAGGGCAACACGGCGCTGCACTTTGCGAGCAGTAACGGGAACCTCCTCGTCCTCAGGACGCTGTTGGCAGCTGGTGCGGACGCCGAGAGGAAGAACATCTGGAGTTGGACCGCGATCGCGTACAGCGCGACGGTCGAGGCTGAGGTGTACCTCAAGAGGTTGGTGGCCGACGCCGAGAAAAAGAGGTTGTTTGGTAACAAGAGGCCCGAGGAGGTGAGGAAGACGGAGTTGAAGGGTGGGCTAAGGTTGGTGGGTGGTGACTGAGGGGGGGATCCTTGCCATCACTACGACACTAATTACTAAGACGGCAACGCTTGAGGCTATGCTATGGGGGACACGACGTCTGGACCTTCAACGGCACATTGGACGGGAAAGGTGGAGGGAGCTACGACACACGATCACACATCGTACATGATGCCCGTCACCGTACGGCTTTTCAGGACCTTCTCTTTGAGGAAAGGAAGAGGTGGGACGCCAACGCTATATTGGCTCCCAATCGACGGGCTTATATGCCATCGCCGACGAGCAGCTACATTGGTCTGCGAGGCTCATCATCATGCCGGCGCCGGTATTCAGGCTGGCAAAGGTTGGATGCCAAAAGCGACCGAAAAGCGAGGACACGTCGAGGTGAAACATTCACAAATGGACGGATGATGATGATAAGGAGGAGAAGAATGGAAGGGGCGACAGAAAGTATTGCAGGAATTGCAAGATAGTGATCGCGATCACGCTATTCCATTTCCAAAGCGAGGGCCTCTCCCGAATGACAAGAATCCAAGAATCTGCATCTTCACGGGCGATCTGCCTTCTTTTGGAAGGAAATGCAAATGTTGGTTGTTGGCGGTGGACATCTGGAGGGAACCTTTCCGCTCCGTCCGACCCACCAGCCCACATCCCACATCCCACATTCACCTATCCCGTTCTAGGCATTCTGCCCGCCTATTCCCGGCATATATACGGCTTTCGCATCTCGATGCAACCTTCCAGGCTTCTAGGCTTCTCCAGGTATCAATTGTCGAACAGCGAACAGGAGGGGCGAACTTTTCTGTTTCTAGTTGCAGCGGCATCACCGAGAGCCGACCGAAGTGCGTGCGCCCCTCACGGCTAAATCTACCCAGGTACTTGAGTACCTAGGAAGGTACACCTGGGCACTGCCTAGTGGCCTACCTACACTACTATGGGTACTACACCATACTAGCAACCAACCGCCTGGCAGCCGAGCAGCCTGGGCCACGGCGGCAAGGAACATTCGAAGCTCAACGGCCCCCACAAGGTCAAGCCCACCTGTGCCGCCCCCTGTGCATTCCCCTGGTCAACCCCCTGTTAAACCCCCACTCCGCGCCTTAAGATAAGCAAAGATAAAGAAAGTCGAGGAGATAGCGGGATTTAGATTTTTTATTCTATCCACCTTTGGGCACCAGTGGCACATGTACGAAAGCACGAAGGCACGAAACAAAACGCCCCCGATTCCACGGTCCGGCGCCTTCACTGCACTTTCCAGGCACAAATCTCTGATTTTTGGTCACCGCGAAATCTTTGTGCTCCATTTTCCCTATTCTCTCTTCTCCATTCTCTTTTAATCTACATCATCTGCCCCTTGTTCTTCCAACCCTATTGTCTAATTCGCGCGGAACAACTCCTACGATGTGCTGAGGTCAATTGGTGCGGGAAGCATCGTCGTCTTTCTCAGAAAAGACAGAAGAGAAACTCTATAATCTCCGACAGGACTCCAGGAAACGGGATCACAGAAGAATAGGTGTCGCGTATCTTCGCGTCAACCCCAAAAGCCGATGGCAGTTGCCCCCCAAACCACCCATGATCTGTCCAACAGCCCCGGAGGGCTCGAGGCCCTGCGTCCCTCACTCACTCAAGATGAGCTAGAGGACATTCCTGGCACTCGCCGTCTTTTTGACAGCGAGGGCCATATGCTTGTTACTACTGGCCATGGCGATGCCTCATCTCTCAAGAAGCACGGCGACATAGTGCTTGTCCCCCAGCCGACCGACTCGCCTAATGACCCTCTCCAATGGAGTCTCGCCCGCAAGATATGGCACACGGCCCTCGTCTGCTTCGTCACCGCCCTTACGGCCGCCACTTCTAATGATGCCGGATCTGCCTCGGACGGCTTCAACGAGAGTCTGGGCATCCCCTACTCCTCCTTCAATACCGGCGCTGGAGTGCTCTTCATCGGAATCGGCTACTGGACCCTGCTCTCGTCCCCCGCCGTGCATCTTTACGGCCGCCGCCCGCTCTACATTGTCTCCATGCTTCTCGGTCTCGGCGGTAGCATCTGGTTTGGCTTCGCTGGATCCGATGCCGATACTGTTTGGAGCCAGCTTTTCGTCGGCGCGTCTGAGTCCGTGGCCGAAGCCCTGGTGCAGCTGAGTCTCATGGACCTGTGGTTCGAGCATCAGGCCGGCGCAGCCATTGGCATCTATGTCTTGGCCACGAGTATCGGAACGTACCTGGGCAGCTTGGTCGCCAGTTATATCGCGCAGAGCTTTCTCGGTTACCGCTGGGTGGGGTACATGGGGGCGATATTTTCTGGCGGTACGTTGGTGCTATTGCTCTTCGGCCTGGAAGAGACGCAGTTTGACCGCAACTACTACACCACCATGCACGGGCAGAACGTGACGGAACGCGTTGCCGTCATGGCAGGCGCATCCTTCGACGAGAAGAAGCTCGAGACCACCGGCACAACAGGCCTTGTAGCGGGGACGTCGACGCCGCTCGAGACCGACGTCGAGAGGCCGGGCTCCCGCTTTGCCGAGCCCGAGAAGATGAGGTCGTACTGGCAGCGCATGCGCCTCATTACTCCCGCGCGCAATCTCCGCGGCACTGGCTTCAAGCAGTACATGAAGCGGCTCCTCCACACCCTCAAGGTCTTCACCTTCCCGGCCGTGTGGTACTCGGGCCTGCAGTGGGGCGCGCAGAGCGCCTGGCTAACCTTCTACCTCACCGTCGAGCAGGACACGTGGTACGATGCGCCGTGGTTCTACACGGACGGCGAGGTGGGCAACATGAACATCCCCACCATCATCGGCTCTGTGATAGGCTGTCTCCTCGCCGGCTGGGGCAGTGACTGGTTCACGCTGTGGATCACACGGCGGCGCGGCGGCATCATGGAGGCCGAGTCGCGGCTCTGGCTGATGATCCTGCCGACCATCATCTTCCCCACGGGCATGTTCCTCTTCGGCATCGGCAGCGGCAGGGGCTGGTCGTGGCCGGTCCCCTACGTCGGGCTCGGCTTCATCGGCTTCGGCTACGGCTGCGCGGGCGACCTCAGCATGGCCTACCTCGTCGACGCCTACCCGGACATGGTCCTCGAGGGCATGGTGGGCGTGGCCGTCATCAACAACACCATCGGCATGATCTTCAGCTTCATCACTAGCCCGTGGATGGACGGCAGCGGCGTGACCAACACGTTCATCGCCGCGGGCGTGCTGGCCTTCGCGGCGCTGGCGACGAGCTTGCCCATGGGCTTGTGGGGCAAGGCCGCCCGGCGTAGGACCAAGGAGCGCTATGAGCGCTTCGTGGCTGATCGGGATGGTATGGAGCAATGAGGAAATTCCTAACTTGGGTTGGATTATCTTGATGATTTGATGTGGGATTTGACTAGGCGTCGAATTGATGGTTATGCGGGTGTCATGTGACAATGACTGACGGTGATGGTGACGGTGGCTATTGGGTTGGCGGTACTCTCTGTCATGACTCGAGTTATATTATACTATACGGTGGCGAGATAGAGCGCTTCTTGGGAACGTTGTAGATATACCCAGGGAGAGTTATATTGATGTTGATATATACATTCAAGGAAGATTTGACGAAGACTCTGTAGATATGTCCAGCTGTCAACGGACTCTACTGTGGTAAGGCGGGGCACCGTGACCATTGTGATACCGTCTCCACTACAGCCCTCAAATAGTCGACTTTCAGCCCTTCCAACTTGCATCTTTCTTGCCCTTTCGAAAACACGTGTTGGTAAATCCCCGCCGCAGGTACGCTGCAGGTACTTTTGCTGCACATGCAGGTACGTGTTGGTCGGTGGGCCGTCTGGGTCAGGATTGACATCGCAGATGGCGTGCGTGTAGGAGGGAGCTCCCGCCAACAGCACTTCCAGACCGCCTGTGACCGCCGACTGGGTCAACTTTTCCAAGCAAAAGTAAATGTTGGCTGACTAACAAACGCCTCTTATCATCATGGCACCAGCAACCTTGAACAAATTGTGCTCGTATGTTCCCCGCCTCGCTGTCTCGTGATCCCTTCTGGCACCTGCATGAGGAATCGATGGGGTTACGACAACTAATGTATGTACTATGTACGCCATGAATGGGATATACCAGTATGCTGGGTGTGGTCTTATTGACCTGTGTACTATGTACTTACATACTCTCCCCTCTCTACCACAATCTTACAGATATTCAGCCTTCACCATAAACCAGATTGATGCAATTGCAGGAACCAGTACAACGGTAGAGCCTAATTCCACAGATGTGGATAGTACTGTATAACGCCGAGCTAGACCAACGCCTACCTACGACTCATGGGCTCTCTTCCCCCTGCTTCTCCCCGAGCTGCGCCTGCGTGTCTGGCAGCTTTTCCTCCAGTGCTATCGGATGATCGAGCTGGGTATCTGCGCCGAAGAAGATGAGCATGAGGACGCTCGAGATCGGTACTATACCCATCGTAACTCTTCGGGCAACGTCGTTAGCGGCCGGGGCTATTCACTCACGTAAGGGGACCTGGAAGAACACCCCCGCCCTGATGCGGCTTTGCTGACTGGAAGCCGGCTGCTTCAGGTCAATAGCGAGGCCCGGCACGCTGCGCTCCAGTACTACCGCGTTCGTTTTGCCCTTTCCCCGGAAGAACGGATAACAAATGATCTACTTGAACCCGGAGCATGAGATGGAATAGGGGAGATGAGCTGAGAGAGAATAGATTAGGCTCCAACAAAGTCACTAACGACTGGCAGAACGAGAAACTCAACTTGCAACTACCTGCCGAGCTTCGTTCGAAGGCAGTTGCCCCTTTACACCAACCTCTTCTTCAAAGGGAACTTGATGGGTCGAAACTTGTCGCTTTCCCCCCAACGTTCACACCTCTAGAGCCTCAACTACTGTCAATCCACCCGAGACATGGCTTGTTTGCCCTTGCAAGGACCTACCATCAATATTTCTTCGCAAGAGACAGCCTACACAACACGATACAGTGAAGATCCCGGTACTCCTGACCTCTAAGCAAACTGCGGTACTTAAGATTGGTCGAACCTTCACAAATCGGCTGCCACGTTCATACAATGAGCAGAAATCGCTTTAGATCCGTGTTTTCGTTCCATGGCCCTGATAATTTCATCTTGGCCAAAGATGACGCGACGAAGACCTGGCTGTAGCATTCAAGAATCACCTGCTGGGGCAAAATCCCACGAAGTAACTCTCGGCCAATGGAATATACATCACTCTTTTCAAGTTGCCAATGGCACCGAGGCCTCTGGTAACTTGTGATTCACACCTTGTTATATGGTTCATCAAGACTCAAATTTTGCAGCTGTACATCACACCCTGGGCTGATATGAGAACCCGTTACGCATAACGAACGGAAATCAACACCTTCCACGGCCCGTCAGCGACAAGAAAACCATCCTGAAGCTCTCGAAGTTTACTGTTCTAGCCTTGCATTAACCTTATTGCTACTCGAGTCAAAACTTTACCATCTGCTCTGGTGGGCAGTGACTGGGTGTTACCACCCTCGGGCCTTGAATTGCTTCGACTTGGAACATGCAGAACCGCCAAAGCTCAGGGGGTCTATATTAATTTTGGGCTGCTATTGGGAGTCTCACGGGACTGATTCCATGATCTCAGAGGACGGTCATTTGGCGGATTTATGCAACGAGGCGTGAGGTCCCACATACTTTGTAGCCGCTCAGAGACGATGTCTCGTCTGGTGGAACCAGTACACCAAGGCTCTGAAACTCAATATGCCATACTAGGTCAGAGAGTACTTCACAGCCGCAAACTGCCTCTGGAACGTGGCAGATAGATTTGGACGAGGGCTCGTCGATATGACCTGCGAGGAGTCAGAACATTGGCCTAGCAAACATCGTGAGCGGGAGACTGGGTGATCCCACGGTGGATCAGGAGCAGACAGCCAAGCTCAGCGGTATCATGGCGCACATGACCGATCCACGCCATAGGTACAAGTCTCAGTCACTGATAAGTCCGATTCATCTATCCTCACATGCCATGGAACCATGGTCACGGGTTCGTGGGGAGTTCAAGAGGTGACTGGTAAGCAGGAGTGATGGTCACCATGGCATCGGCCTCGCAAATATAAATATTGAGCCTGTGTCGAATTATGAGCGTTGCTTCTACCAACCCGACATCGACAAATTTAACGAGGTCCTCGAAGACGATGAGGTTATTGGGAACCCGGAGCTCGGCTACCCAGGGAGATAAACGCTGACACGAAGTCATCCCCCAGAGACTCCGTCAACACCTTTGAGTGAGTTAAGTTGAGTTCCGGTACGAGCTAAGACGCCATTGAGATGCATAGCTTATTGTTATATCGTTTCTAGGCATAGCAGGGCGCTAAACTCTTCACGTTGATAGATTCCCTTACGACAGCTGGCCCACGAGATCGAGATATCGTGCTGATCGCCTTGTTCGGTGCAAGTTACTTGCGTATTTCCAGCCTAAGAGCTCATGTCCTCGTGGGAGAACAGAGACTTCGTCTCCACCCAGTCTCGGGAAGCCTACACTTTGCCCTATCCAGCTGTCAAACTCATCATAGGGCATCATTTCTCTGTCTGTGACGACCCATACTACCGGTATTGGGCTTGGTTCATCGCCGGTGCTTTCTACGACAGGCACGACAGAAAGCTTTGGCAGACCGAGATCTTCTTGGGCCAGTTCGCCTGGCTCAACACGTATGGGTGGAGTCCTCAACACGGCTACGACCTTGGTCCCCCGCCTCCGCGCATGGGAGTGACTGGTAAGCATTCAATATCAGCATGACTTGATCTGACTACGGGGATTCGGTGACTGTAAACTCAAGAGTCACAAGTTCTCTCACTATATAACATGCTCTGAACTCTCGTCATTGGTGTGAAGACTCTTCTTCATTCTCGGTCTACTGACCTTGAATCACACAGATACACCTTCAACCCGTCAACATTGGCAGGTCGCTCATCCTCTCCGCTTCCAGGAGCAACATCTCCATTCCAGAGGAACCCCCTCACAACGATCCAGCCAGACCTACCGGTCTCCAATACCCGAGCGATCAAGATTTGTTCCCCCTTTCTCATATCCATATCAGAACTACGTTCCACAACCTGCGCAATATTACTCAAGAGGTCATTGGCCTGAAGAAACTGTTTCGCATTCTTTTCCAGCTCCGTCGTCATCTACAGGACAGTACGGCTCCGCTGCTTCATATCCTTACTATCAGTCAGCATATCCTTGGTATTGGCAGTAAGATCCGCTCAAGGTAGAATTCAGCTACATCAAACATCACCAGCACCAACCAAGCCGCCAGCATTCGGTGACAGTGTTTCAGCAGATCTGTTCAGCAATCCCAGACCATGGCCTACTTCGGTGGCGGTAACAACCCGGCCCACGGCCGAGATTCCGGGCCACTACCTCCAAACAACCGTCCTGGCTACGGGTTCCCCGGTGTCTACGGCTACGGCTTACCTCCGCCATACGGCTTCTCCCATCCAGCTCCCTTCTACCCCCAGCAGCCGTTCAACTACATCGGCTATGGCAACCCCTACGCCCCGCCCGTCAACCCCCAACTCACCAACTTCGCGGCGGTAAACCGGGCCCCCACCATACCCCCCATCATTAACCCTGACCTGCCCGCTGCAAATATGACTAACTCGACCGGCGGCGTGGGCTGCGAGCCGGGCTATAACTACTTCTACCCCGCGGAGCACACAAAAATCCTCGTCTTCCGCACGGGCAACACCCCGCCCTGGCATCTGGAGGCGAGCAGGCCGGCGCCCTTCCACGCTGCACATGTCCCTGTCAACACGACCATGGCTGACCTGCTGAAGGGGTTTGGTGCCACGAACCCGGATCCCAGGAAGAACAAGGTCATTGAGGTCCATCAGGGTGGTGGGGGTAAGTGGTACAAGGGTATGTCGTTCGATGGGGATGATGAGAAGGACATGGCTAAGACGCTCAAGGAGGTTGGGTGGGACAGGTCAAGAAATGGGTTGCCGGGTGGGAAGCCGGTGGTCTATTTGTATGTTACGAAGGGTTAGTGTTGCCGGACGGATCGATCATCGTCACTCAGTTGTTTCCTTTGCTTGGAGGACAGCCGATGGTACATGTGTTGACTTTGGTGCGTCAAGGGTTAACAGTTGAGTTTTATGCGATTTATTTGGTAGTTATTGACACTGTTGGCCAAGGTGATGGGAACTGGCTTTCTTGTTGCTTTTTCACAGGACAATCCCTACCGTAATCAACATGGATAGACGTTGATGAAGCATGACCGACTTTTCTCTGTTTGTCTTCTTTCACAGCTCAATTTAATATCAACTGACTTCTATCACCCTTTCGACATGTCTTCGGTACTAGAAGTTGAGGGGCTTTCAAACGGAGAATCCCTACCTAGAGTGAATACATGTGTTCAGTGAACAACACCTCGAAACCCTCAGAGTGAATTTCAGTGATCAGTAAAACCGCCGGAGTATGGAATATAGTGGTATCTGCCGTGATAGACCTTAGCACTACGCACCGAGAACTGCACTCAGTCTAGCACCAAGTCAACCTCCTGGCGATCAAGTCTCTCTCAATTGTCTTTCTTCACTCAGCCAACACCTTTTCGATTCGCAGTTACATCCTCCCATTCGGGCCAAAGTAAACTGTAGAATGTGTACAACTCTTTATCAAGTAGTAAGGACTCAGGGAACTCAAAGCCCTTGAAGATTGCCACGAGCTTGCACATCCTTATCTTCTCAATGTCTGGGCTTTCACCTAGATCCTTCATTATCAACATCCAACGTGCCCACAACATCGCCATCCTGCTTCAACAACACCGATTAGTCCACGAATTTGTGCTGGACATTGGCACCCACTGAAAGCCTTTACAGGAGTCCTTAATGCCATCCCCGTTCAGGTGCTCATTTCAGCAGGCTGAGCAGCCCACAATTGGCACTGTTGAGTCCTTGCACAGAGATACCGACCGTATGCTTCAGCCACGGAGCAGCCTGAAATAGTCATACCTATAGGCACGGGATGCCAGAATTGAACCCCAGCTTCGGATTCGTGTATATAGTAGTACTGCCTCAAAAGATTGCCGCGTACCTCAACAGGGCATAAGGGATCTTCAAGATGTGTTGCTCTGTACCAGTGTTTCCAAAATGGTGCCCGACGGAGTCCATGCGCATGCTTTCCAGCTACTACTGTTTGCGCCCCTAGAATCCCATGGTAACGCCACCCAACGGCAGTCCTTCTTGCCTGGCCCATGTAGTCGATTTTGTAAAAGTACCAGTCGTTGATGTTGGGGATCGGGCCGCCGATGACAGCTTGTCGACACGAGTATGCCATTTGAGCATGAAATTGCTTGAAACCGCCCACATCGACCCTCATAGTAGTCGTACGAACCGCCCATCATGTACATATCGTTGTGCCAGCAACATCATAGATAGCTGCCATGGTAGATTGCCTTCTTGGATGTCCTCGTTTCCATCCTGCCCACGACCAACTTGGCGAAAGGTAGCTAGAAGCACCATACGATGGTACACATCGCTCAGAAAGCCCTTGTAGCCGCTCAATATCAATGAGGCGTCCAGAAACGAGACGGAGAGACCAAAGATGAAGCCGCGCGGGAACGCCTTGTGGAATGCGGTGGAGATACTCGGGATAGCACTGATCGTGTCTTCTCCATATGTCCATAATGGAGTTCCTATATAAGATCACCCTTTCGGATTACAAGTACATACGACCATACCCAGCGGAAAATTCGGGATCCCGTCCGCTCTCCCATAGACAAGCCACTGAGGGCTGGATTAGTAGTTGGGTCGGTGACGACCAGCGAATACCCGGTGTTGTATGTTTCTTTTATTTTTTTGCACCTATCGTGGACGCCACTGAAGAGAAAGAGGCAACTATAGGAATCTAGTACCAGAACAATGGTGTCACGATACGAAGGAAGGAAGGAGACAGAGCTGCAGGTGCAGTATTTGTGTTCGCTTTGGCTAAGGAAAAAGGAAGAAGGTTTCCAGCGTAGCTGTGGCTTTCTGAGGCTAGTGGTTAACCCTAACCCTAGACCTTGAGCGGTTCCGTCACAATTGGTCTGATATTCTAATTTTGAATTTTGGCCTTCGCCCGAGGACATTGGGTATCTTGCAGAGGATCCAGGAACCACAAACCCGCTAGCACTTGACCTCCCAGCCCCCTACAGTTCCCTAAAGTAGCCGGTGTGGTACGCGGCCAAAAGACTGGATGAAATGAAAGGCGGAGCCCGCCCCGGGCCCGGAGGGCCCTCATGCCGGTCCAGCAACTGTGGGGCCGTGACGGCCCCAAGGATT
Organism: Cytospora leucostoma; assembly: GCA_003795295.1. Classification (NCBI taxonomy): domain Eukaryota; kingdom Fungi; phylum Ascomycota; class Sordariomycetes; order Diaporthales; family Cytosporaceae; genus Cytospora; species Cytospora leucostoma. The sequence goes on along the minus strand of LKEB01000008.1, from coordinate 480,645 downwards.
GTGACTCCGGAGACGTATATCCACCCGGGCAGCAGGGATCTCCTCGGGCCTAGCTCGGCCTAGGTATCCTATCGGACCCGATCGGTGGTGATTACCGTAAGGCCTGGCTTTGGTGTTACGTAACTACCATTAACACTGGGGACCGCCTTCGGCACTTGAACACAGTGGATCGCCGCTCATGGAGAACAACATTGAACGGGCAAACGGAAAGCCGATCCACGAGGACGATTCTACGGGGTGACGCGGGCTGTAAATAGTAGCAATGCCGACAAGCTTTGCGTTTGTGTAACACCCATCTAGCACAGCTTTGTGAGCTTCTTCGGCCCTCTCCAAATTTATTCAGCGTCCCACGACATTTGGCCGCACTAGTAATCATCATGTCGCCTCGTTTGGTCGATATAGCAATTGGGTGAAGTACGGCATCATGCGTGTCATTTCATAAAAAAAGATGGCCTGTCTCACTAATGGAGTTGGCTTAGCAGAGTGGGGAGGCTCAGGAACTACCCAGGGATAACCATCTAGGGGACAAAGGCTAGATTTCTACTATAGCGTGTATGTGGTAAACTTTGGTTAGCTAGCTGTTTCTGCTGGCCTGGGGAAAATGGGGAGCGGTAAGTAGCTGCTTCTGGGCTGGAAATCTACAAACACTAGATGTTGCCTGAATAGCAACTTGAAACTACCGGTATGGAGCATAATGTTTAAGGCCCGGAATTCAAGATATGGATCAGTTCGAATGCAAACTCATGACGACCCTTCCACCTATCCCAAGCTTACCCAAGCGAAATACTAATCATTGATGCTCAGGCCTGGAAAGCCTCGTGAGCCACATAATACAGTACCCCCAACCCTGGGATAGATAGGTATTTATGGGGATCACTATGTTCTGACACATAGCCTATGCTTAAAAGTTGACTAACCATGACGATGATATCATGTATCTACTGAGTAGTGCGCGATTAGGCTCGGATTAACCCATCATAAGTACTCCGTAAATTCCCATTCATAATTTTCAAGTATTACCTAAACTTGTGGTTCCCAAGGCCTTTCAATCTAATCTATTAAACTTCCTTTCTTTAGCAACAAACCAACCTCCTCTCTCTATCGTTAGTCAGAAGCGATCGATCTAGATTTCATAACGTCATCAGTTACTTCGTTGTTTTCGGTTTCACAGTCTCATACAGTCGCAAACATGGTGAGTTGGCACCTGGATCTCCTTCAGCGCATGGCAGTGTGTGCGTCACAAGCCCATTGGAAAACCGCGCATACTTTGTAGTCTCCTCGCGCTACAGCCATATTCAACGGAGCTCGGGAGCCAGCTGACGATGGCTTCACCTGATTCAGACAGCCCTCCCATCAAATGCCACACTTCTCGAGAAGTATGCTGCCCTCGACCAGAAGGGCAGCATCATGGTCGAGTACATCTGGATCGACAGCCAGTACGTCAGAGAAAGACCAAAGCATCGATCTCCGCAGTGATTGCCCTCTTACTTACATATGTGACTCAACAGGGGCGGAGTACGATCAAAATCTCGAACATTGCCAGAGAAGGACTATGCTCCGGAAGACCTGCCAGTGTGGAGTATGTGCTATGCCTACCCATGACACCTTCTCGAGCTCGCCCTCGGGCTCTTGAGACATGATCCTTTGGATATGTCACCTTTGTGAACCCTACTGACTGGAACGTGTCCAGATTTCGATGGTAGTTCGTAAGTGGCTAGAGAAAGCCTGCGACTCACCTCAGAGAGGCTTGCCTCCCTGCCATGGCGGAGGATGATCTCATTGACCGTGTTGGATAGTACCGGACAAGCTCCTAGCGACAACAGTGATATCTACCTGAGGCCCGTTGCTGGTATGTCTTCCTATGTTGATTTTGTTCATTCTATCTTCTAACTCTATTGCGCAGTGTACCCCGATGTAAGTCAAGTTCGGACATCCCAGTTGCTCGAGAATCACCGTCGGAAACGCCTCGGTCTCAGCGGATCGGACATCGCCCAGTCACCTTGTTGACTACGCTTTACGATCTACTGGGGCTGTGTGGTTGCCTTGAGCACGATATTGCTTCCTCGGGGAACTCCTTTCGACGCATAGAAGAGCACCTCAACTGTGCTGGACAGGACGCCAAGACCGACGGTTTCAGCTATGCCCAGGTCACCAGAACAGGGCCTCCTATTGGGTCACCCGGGTTGAAGCAATGTCTATGCCTGGCACAATCTTCTACGACCTGCTCCACGATTACTGTTGATGCTGACTCAGCTCCTCTTCACAGCCTTTCAGGACCGAAGGGGGCAAGAACATCCTGGTCCTGACAGAATGCTGGAACGCCGATGGCACGCCTAATAAATTCAACCACCGATATGAGGCGGCCAAGGTTCTCAAGACCCATGCCGAGCACGAGCCTTGGTTCGGTATGTTCATCTCACTCCATTTGACTTCGAGTGACGGAGTGTTTACTAACAGCACTTACCAGGTCTTGAGCAAGAGTACACTCTCCTCGACCTTTCTGACCGGCCATACGGCTGGCCTGCTGCTGTTAGTTCATTCCCTGCCACGATGCGTGTCGAATATAAACTGACTTTTTCACGTGAAGGGATTCCCAGCTCCCCAAGGGTGTGTGGCCCTCGACCCTTGACTGAAGATGGAGTAGCTTACTGACAGTTGGACAGACCCTACTACTGCGGTGTCGGTGCTGGCAAGGTCGTCCAGCGTGACATCGTCGAAGCCCACTAGTTCGTTACCTGTGACCCCTGACCACTCAGCTGCCAATAAAGCTGACCCTCCAACAGCAAAGCATGCCTCTACGCCGGTGTGAAGATCAGCGGCACAAACGCAGAAGTCATGCCTGCTCAGTGGGGTGAGTCTTCCTAACACAGCACGAGACGCCCCTCTTCGTGTAAACAACTCAGCTATACGGCATGCTAACTGGCGGCTCCAGAGTTCCAAGTCGGCCCCTGCAACGGCATCGAGATGGGAGACCATCTCTGGGTGGCTCGCTTCCTGCTCGCTCGTGTCGCCGAGGACTTCGGTGCCAAGGTTTCCTGGGACCCCAAGCCCATGCCGGGCGAGTGGAACGGTGCCGGTCTGCACTCCAACTTCTCCTCGAAGGAGACGCGTGAGGAGGGCGGCATGAAGTTCATCGAATCCGCAATCAAGAAGCTCGAGGTAAGTCAATAGGCTCCATGTCATTTTTGTTATTACCTCGTCTGTTCTGTCTAACACTCTATAGGGACGACACAAGGAGCATATCGCCGTCTACGGAGAGGGCAACGAGAAGCGTCTGACTGGACGCCTCGAGACTGGAAGCATCGATGAGTTCACGTATGTTTTCCTTTATATGCTCTCAGCCTCACTGAATGCTAATCCAGAAAACAGATACGGCGTTGCCAACCGTGGTGCTTCGATTAGGATTCCCCGCGAGACGGCCGGAAAGGGCTTCGGCTACTTCGAGGACAGACGTAAGTGCCGAAGCGACTCCATGTCCATCCTCTCTTGTAAGATTGGATCACCAAATACTGATTCGCATATTGCAGGTCCTGCTTCCAACGCCGACCCCTACCAGATTACCGGAATCTTGGCCGAGACCATTTTCGGTCCCGCCGACCACTAAGCAACGGAGGAGATGGTTCACGCCGTCTTTGCCCCCGTCTGATTTGGCTTTAACTGTACAAACATGGATAAACAACTGGAAACAATCATACAAGAAAGTCGTGGTCTACAAAGACTCTAGAAGGTTTGCATTAGCGGCACGAGCGGCAGATGTCCTGCAGTGCTAAGTACATCTAGATTCCACTAGATCTAGAATATCATTTTACGTTCGCTAATTGTTTCGCCTTCTGTGGATATAAGAAAGCAATTTCATGTCGCTGAACCACCCCATGATCTTGTTAGCGGCGCCCCTTTTCCAACTGTTTCTTTGCCTTTCCGTCGCCTGAGTCTCCGGTTGGTCTTCTGCTTGCATATCTCGAATTTGGAGGTGAAAGTTCCGTCTTTCGTCTTCATCGAATGTGTCGATGTATATGCGCATATTGATATCAAGCATCTCGAAGACGATGAACGATTTGTCGCAAGACTTTGAGTCTTCTTCACATGATACCTTCCGGATACGAGTCCTCCTTGTCGCGGATTCTTGGCCTGCGACCCTTTTGCTCAGCATGGTGCCCCATTCTTCCTTGCCTGTGTGGCAATGGGCAGCACATCGCCATCCATACGCCATTTTATGTTCGGGTAGATCTCTGTCCCTCAGGATGCGGAACCCAAGCACTGCTGCAATTTGCTGCTGGGTAAGCGTGCAGCCCAATTCCATTCCGCGTAAAAGGAAGGTGTACGTGTAACGTGGGACGTGCCATAGGACGGCGCTGAGGGCCAGGAAGACGTTGAGTGTAAGAAGCCCGAATTGCTTGTGCCTTCGCGACGTCCGGGAGCTGGTAATATAATCAACCAGACACTGGAGGCTCAAGGTGAACCTCTCGGGACGTCGTACGAGCGCTGAGTTCGGGGATAACATGCGGGCAATACATTAGACACGTCCGCGACAACTGATCAGCAGGTTAGGGGAGGCCTGCTCACCGCGCCCATACCTGATGTCTCGATTGGTTGCGGGTGGGTAATCACTGCGAGTACTCTGCTTGCTGAGATGCGCCCAAGGAGGCGACGACTCATACAGTAAGTCGAGCTTTATCTCGTCTACCGGCCTGTCATAGCCAACCTGAATGATTTCGAGGGGTGAGGACCCGTCCTTGTTATCTGCAACCAGCCCGAGAAGGCCGTAGACCTGATCGGCGGGTCGACTGCTCTCATAGGTCCCGAAGGTGAAGACCAGTTCCCATAACTGCATTGCGCCTCCCGATTCGCGTAGATCACAGTGCGATCTCATGAAAGGGTAACTTTGAGTGGTAGGCACTCCCGGGTATTGGAACTGGTCCTGTTCCAAGAACTTTGACAGGTGTTCCCACAGCACGGATAGGTCCATCGATATGTTACCCGAGATAACCAAGACCCTTTTGGCTAATACAATCTCTTGTACTATCCAAACGCGGCGCCAATATATATCTGTCGCCACAGTATAGGCTGTGTCAATCAGTCGATCCCTGTGCTTTCCTGCAGGAATCAATAGGGGACACTGGTATAGGAGTTGCGTCAGCCATAGATTCGTGTGTCCAGCCAGCGGGAGCCAAGCCACGACCTGCGCTGCACTCGAATAAATCGAGCCCATCCGGGGGATTTGATGTGCTATCTCGACGTCGTCGTCCTGGTTCAAACAAAGACAATCCGTCCAGAAGAGTCGGTGAAACATCCCGTATCGCCAAGCATGATCGAGAAAACGCCAGAGGTTCTCATGAAGGGGATACGGGCTCCATCCCTTTTCGTCATCCCGTGCCAGGTAGATCCGGTGTGTATGCTTTGGGTCCCCTCAGACGTACGATAGCGCCTCGTACCAGATAGGGCACTGCTGTATGTCAACGGTGTAGATGATGCACGCGATGCAGTCGTCCACTTTATCCGGCATGATCATGACCAGGCGGAGTGTCGACGGGGTAGCAAGCGGTTGGTACTTGAAAGATCGGTCCATCGTTGAGAACCGGTGCGGTGAGCGCGTGGTTGGGCCAGGGGATGGTAGTCCTGCTCCCGAGATGCCTGTGGAAATGTCCACGCCCTATGACTCTCCACTTGACCGTGCGATGGAGTCTTGCATTCACGTCACGGTATGGTGTATGTATTGTTGTTTGACGTTGCGTGTCGGGAAGACGGAGCAGCCGATTTTGAGATGCATCTTGCAAACAACAGGATGCGGAGGGTCAAGTACTCGAAAAAGCGGTCCTAGAGGGCTTGAAGCATGGAGCTGACTGGTGGATTGAGGGTACATACTTAGGTATGTATGTTACATGTGGGTCAACTGGAGCCACCCGTTCAGCTCGTGGACAGTTCGGTCCTGCTCGGAGTCCAATCGACAACGGGTGGCTGAGTATCGAGGTGTAGTCTTAAGGCTATAGACTACTTCTACCCTTCATCTTGTTTGCGACATCGTGATAAACCTCGAAATTCCACCCCCTATCGCCTCTCCCAAGTATTCGGGAGCTGCTGCTTCTGCTCTCCCTTGACTGGTAAACGTCTGCCGCCCCCCTAACACTGCATGTACACACATAGTATGTACCTTGAAAACAGTACCTAGGTATAAATGGTCTTTGGGCGCATGCAACAGGAGCCCAGCGGCCTGGGATATTTATATATATATATATATATATATATGACTTGCCATATTCCCCAGTCTCGCAATGGCTTGTTCAGCTTGAAATGTTCAGTATATCTACTGAACCAGACTTTGAATGTCGCGAAGAAAGGCATGAGCCCTTGGGAAGTAAAACTGACTACTTAGTAAGAGCAGAATAAAGAAACAAGGGAATTCGATGGTTTTTGTGAGACTATGTTTTCTGTGTAGGTCTTGGGACCGGTACATTTGTTACTATTTCTAATAAAACCATCTACGTAGGTACTCGATGTATTTAGGACATTCGACTTGAGCCTAGAGCGTATTACACAGGTCATACACGTAAGACCAAGTATGCCGGCGCGGGTCACATGCACCCATTCACTTTTGTCACGATACCGAGCGTGGAGGTTTCGAATAGAGCAACAGATCTACCATTCTAGGCTATAGAGAATGGGTGTGGGAAGCTCCCTTATATACACAAAGGAGCTTACTAACAGCAGGTCCGAGCCCCCTGATAGGCCAGATACGTGACAACTTTCAACTTCGAAATCTCCCTCTCCAACAATTTTCCCATCTTGCGACTGCCACCCGACTGCCTCATGTATCCAACCGGCGTCTAGGATGGTGGTCTCAGACGCCTATCCGTGACAGTGCTATCGGTACAGAATATGATCCTCGTCGTGTCACCAGACATTTCACACAGATATCCCACAGTATGCAATCCCATGCATAGGATGCCGATCACTCAGTTTTCTCCCAGAATAGTTGTCTCCCGAAAAGACTGTCCGCATGGGACTCACGTGCACCGGTACCCAACCCCCTGCGCCCAGATGCGAGTGATCCCACCCTTGACGACGGTCGAGCGAATGCCTCTTGATCATATGGACGAAGGGCGACCCCCGCTCTATGACTCCAAATCCGGTCTCGAGATCTTAGGTTTCTCTTCCTTACGTCGAGGAGTCCTCGGCACCGGCGGTGTTATCTGCCGAAGACTCGGCGGGTCCCAAGTATACCCACCGGCGATGACCTCCAGCGGCGGGTGGCCCTCCCAGAAGGGGTGGTCCGGCCTGAGGTAGGGGTCATCGTACTCGGGCATGGGTTCCGCCTCGGCCTCGGGCCGGGCGTCCGTGTTGTTGAACTCGACCCATTCCGTGGGTTCTGTTCTTGGCAGGAGAGTGGCTAATATTATTGCCAATATTGGTGTTGCGAGGAGTATGACAAACCACATTGGCGATAGGATGGGGGCCAACATTTGAGGTACCAATGTAGTTGGGGGCGGGTGGAAGTGACTTCGGCTATTTATAGTCCTCTTCCTGCTCGGTCCCTTTTTGGTGTTCTCTAGTTCGTATCTAAATCTCTCAATAATTCAATAGATTCCGTGGCAGTTGGTGATATGACCATTATAGCCTTGTGCCCGAACGTACTAATGCTTGAGGCTGTCAACTGGTGCTGAAGAACGTCAAAGACGCGCACTAATCGTCAAGTAGTGCACATGGGCTGCAGCCTTGCAAGAACCGTCTAAGACTACCTGCCATTGTTGATTGGTTAGTGCGTCGAATAATCAAGTTAACAGGAAAGATGAAGGCCAACGAAGGGTGCTTTTCGAAAGTCTTTAAATGTATTGACGCTAGGATTGTGCTTGACTTCGCTCGAGCAGCTGAGCTCTGAGCCCCCTGCAGTGCGGACACCGGCGTGGCCATAGTTTACATTCTAGATCGCCCATCACATGCAATCCGACCATAGTTAAGGCAGGCTCAAGAACAAATCCAGTAGCTTAGGGTAGTTGGGCGTGCCCAGTCCCGTGACAGGGTCCCAGCCCTCGACAGCCGAGAACCCTTCCGTCCCACAGCCAGGGTTCGTGCCATTCGTGATATCATTGAGGACCTCGGGATGCTTATACAGCACGGGGTTGATGAAGCCCAGAGGTCCCTTGCCAGCCGCGATACGTTCCTCCACGATGCGGTTGATCAGCGACGCGAAAATGGGGCTGGACGCGGAGGTACCACCAGACAGATAATACTCGGCATCGCTGTAACTCGCGATGTTGTCACCATTGGCTGCCACGTCGGGGATACCTCGCCCGTTGCGGTTGTATATACCGCCGTTGGTGGCATTGAGGTAGTTACCGTCGTAGTAGTAAGGGTAAGGAGGCTCGTGGTCCTCGAAGAACGTGGCGACGGCTTCTTTCTGGTAGCTTGGGATGGGGAAGATGTTGGAGAACCCCTAGGAGACGGTCAGCTTATGTTTTGTTTGGCACGTAAGGGGGTAGATCTGGCGCTACTCACGCCACCGCTGCTGAAGTTGAAGTCCCCTTCATTATCGTATACCGCACTTTCCGGCTCCCACACCGTCTTGCCTGGATACACCTTCGTCCCGCCCACGTTAGTCAACCAGGGGCAGCTGTTAGGCTGTGTCGGGGCGAAGACGTTGTCGTCCGGTCCGAGACAGCCATAGTACTCTCCGTATCCGTATGTTCCGTAGGGGTATCCTCCTACTCCTGTGTCGCCGCTAGCAAAGAAGATGGAGGTGCCCTGTAGGCCGAGCTTGAGGTACTCGTTGCACTGCCTCCTTTGGTAGTAGTACGGCAGGTCGTTCTCGTACACGCCATATGAGACGGAGATCACGTTGGTCGACGTGTAGACGCCACACTCCAGTTGACCCTCATAGCCGTTGGGATCCGGGTAGACCGGGTCCAGTGTCGGATCGTCGCCAGTCTCGCCGTAGGCGGAGTACGTGCAGTATGAGCCATCGAGAGCATCGAGGAAGCTAAGCAGGCATAACAGTTAGCAATCGGCAAAAGCTGGATAAGTTGATGAGTCGTGTGACATGACATGAAAGATCGGCTTCCATGCCTAAACATTCGTTGTGTAACGTTCGAATCGTTACACACAAGTGGAAAGGGAAGAGGAAGGAGCTGCTCTGGAATACGTACGTGTTGAAGATGCCGACTTGGGAACCGTTGCCACCAGAAGCGTAATAGAGATCATCAGTCTGGTATAGGTCTATAGTCTGCGGGTATATTCTGCGTGTACAGCAGGTCAGTGAGGGTTCGTTGACGGTGATTGAGGGATTTGGTCTCACATAGGGTAGGCCAGCTCGAAGTCCAAATCACTCTCACCACCCGCATCCTCCGCAGCAACAGGAGCATCAGCACCGTCGATAGAGTCAAGTGTAGGATGAGTGCCGTTCGGAATGTTGGTAGCATATGTGCTGAAGAACAAGTCGAGGTCCTCCTGCGCGTAGAAGTCATCCTCCTCGAAGATCCCGAGCGAGTTGTTGGATGAAACAGTGGCGTCAGCGCTTGGCGCAGTGAAGTTGTACAAAGCCCTGATGCAGGCTGGCGTGATGACCTCGTCGCAGTTCGCCAGCTCGCTGGAGTTCGCAGAGGCGGACAGATCAGGCATTGGCTTCCGCCTTGAGCTCGCCGGCCTCCTCCTGCTGCCTCCTTTGCCCTTGGCACCCCCTCTGCCGTACGCACCAGACCTCTTCCTGACAACGGGAGATCGAAGGTCCAGCATGGTGCCCTTCAGACCTGGCGTGACATAATCAACATGCTCCTGGACATGCTTGGGCAGGTGGTACTCATTGCAGCCGACCATTGACCCACGGTCATCCTCGATCCCATCGTGAAAGTACTCAGTGTGCAGGAGTCTCTCCGCCTCCTCCACCGTGGCATCAAAGGCCAGCCAAGCCTTATTCCCGCTGTGCGTGATCCTCTCCCGCGCGATGCCCGACTGCATGAGCCAGGAGGCAACCGTCTCGACTGTCTCCTCTGGTGGGCTGAACGCGGCAATAACTTCCTCTTGTGTCCAATGCTGTCCATACTTGGGCGAAGAGGGATGAGACACATCCATCAGCCACTCCTCGGCTGCCTCGAGCGCAGCTGCGTTTTGCTTGAGGCCGACGCGCACGGGGAGGACGGCGGTAGACTCCATACGCTTGTTGATATGGGGATGAGGGAGGTGTCGCCTCTCGTGGACAACATGGTTGTGCGGCACGGTGAGGGCCACTGCTGTGCCCGCAAGGGCGACAGCGAGATGCACGATGCTGACAGCATTGAGATGCATATTGGCGTTGGCAGAAGAATTTGGGCTGGGCTCAAAGATTGAGAAAAGGAGCCTGCTTCAGAAGAACCTCTTCCAATGAGCCCTGGAGGGGCGGAAGCCTCGAGTTATAGCAAGGACCCAGGGCTCGACGGGAAGCGGCATCGTGGGTCTGCATGGCGTTTTCGTGCCTGCATGGCGCGGCTATCATCTGCAGATGAATATCAGCAAGCAACAACACCTCGCGTGGGGAGTTCCTGCGGCGATCACGGAGGCGGTGTCGTACTCGCCATGCCGGATGGGGAATGTACCGAAGCTCATGCTGATCACGATGCAACGGTTATGCATTCGAAGTGGGAATTTCACAGCGGGCCGATTGGCGTGCTGCCCCTGGCTAGAGCCATTGAGGAAGGTCCGGAATAATTACTTGGCTTCCCAAATTACCTCAGATGTCTGTAGGCACAGAATATCCATATTTACGAGACGACCTGCTCAAGTAGGAACAAATCTTTGTGAGCTGTAAATTCCTAGGCTCAGATAGTAGCAATGGCAATGACGTTGATCACCGATATCACCGATCAGGAGTTTGCTCGGATATTTGCCGGCTCAACCATGGTGCGGATCAGAGTTAGGACTGGCATCACTCTACCATGCTTCACCAGAATTATATCCTAGGTGGGTATATTACCTGCACGTAGACGGGATAATAATCTGCTTGATGATAGAGTTCGCTGAATCTGAGAAAAGAAGGATGCGGATACAAAACTCTATGGTGTTATCGTGATGTTCGCTTTGAACCTTATAATGCTCGTGTGAGGGAAATAAGTAGTTTCAATGTCTGAGACTGCGTTTGTTATGAGATACCGTTCCCATCGACTGTCATCAGAGTAAAGTGGACTAGAAGGATCTTGATATGTGGACCCATGGTGTGCTGGCTCTCCCGATCCCCCGCACTGTCCCCCTTCTGAACCTCTATCGATCCCAGAAGCTTTCCTCTCTGGTTTTGAGTTGTCCTCTGTTACCACCGAGTGCCCAACTCTCACTTGAAGGACTCGAGTTCAAGTACCGAGCTGCCTAATTCCAATGTTCCTTTAAGGCTTTTTTCCGGCAAGACATGGACGCGTTCTTGGACCTCACCACGATGAGGCTATGTTGTGCGATATTGCTTTATCTAGTATCGGCCACTTGGTGTTTGTCCTCCTTCATTCTCATCAGTAGATAAGTGCTGGTAAGAGTGGTCAGACTTTAGCCACTAAGTACGTTTCCCTGATCATATAGCTTGAAGTGGGTATCTATCTCAATATGTGAGACTTCCAAGCCGATGGTTAGTTGTGGGCGCCGAGCTGAACAAATAGTATTAGGTTCGTAGGGGACTTGAACAAAAGACCGAACCACCAAAACCAAATTGAGGCTTCAAACATGACACTATCTATCGCCGTTGGCATCAACAAACCACCCCTGTATCGTCAACCAAGATTTATATACAACATCAAGGTTCACGTCACCTGTAGTCTACCTCTAATCTTCAAGATGGTGACGGCATCTGCGATCATATGATGTATAAAATGCGCCAGATGACCTGAGACACACCTCCTCACGGCTATCGTTTACAGATTGCTGAGTGATTTCGAGTATAACAGTTATCATGGGTCCTTCAAGAAGATTGCTTGCAAAGCAAGCACTGGGAATCGCACACCTCCATAGGGCAAAACAGGACAACAAGCTAATCGACCTGTTATGAGAAGAGACAGATTTTTATGCCTGCTTGGACCTCGTAGGTGCCTAGGCAGGTACCCTACCTGGGTGTATACTACTTGGGTGATGACCTAAGGCGGTATCCGTGGACTGCCCGGGTGTCCAGGTGGTCAGGAGGACTTTGAAGTCAGGAGCTCCAATTAACTGCCCTGGTGCCCAGGTGCCCAAGTACCCTTGGCGATACGTACTGAAGTACGGACCAAGGTACCTAACCATATCCTAGTATAGCTGCAATCTACTTACCTTTACTGGCAATAAGACGGATCAGTAGGGCAAGAGCGCCCGGCCCCTTGGGACATCTGAACTATGGTACACTAAGGCATCGCTTATCTAATCCCCACTTTTTGATCCCCCCGGGGCGCTCTTGCTAGCGCTGCTGTGTGCCCTGACGCGTCCTGGCGTCGCGCTAAATTTTAAGTCTAAATCCCTGTCAGCCACGCTAACTTCAACCTTCAGATAGCAGTTGAACTTCACGTCTCACCCGTGGGCCACAGTCTGACCACCGTCACACACCCAGAGGACACATGTTCGAAGTACTGGGGCAAGATCGAGTACCTTACACGACTTGCTTCCCCTCTGCAGCTCGGACTGTCACTGTTGCAAGATTCGGTCGAGGATACAGTTGATCTCATCATGTCCGACGATAACGACAGCGACCAGCACTACGATAGCGATTCGGACCACGATGAATCGCAAGAGTCCAGCTCTGATGAAGCCGGGAACGGGCTGTTCGACCTTGAGGCGTCGGAGGGTGACTCGGAGAAAGATGGCAACCTGAACGGTGGTTTTGATTCCGATGATGACGACTACCTTGAATCCTTTCCAAGGTTCATGCAGCTTCCCCCTGAGCTCCGTGAGATGGTCTGGCTGGCCTTCTGCCCGGACCTGACTGCAAGTCCGCGCGTCTTTGGGGTTTCGACTATGGGACCAGTAGCTTCCAAGCTTATGCCAGGGCCGTCTCTCGAAGACCAGACAGCGCCGATGAGGACCCTGCTTGCTATACATGGGGAGACTCGCGCCATGGGTCTAAGGTCCTCGCCCCATCAATTCACTTTACAAGACGGAGTATGCATCCGCTATCACGAGGAAAATGATGTCATTCACATCCATATACCACCGAATTTCGATGAAGATGAGATCTTCCTGGCGATACAACAACTTGGGGGTCAGCCCCGAAACATCGCCGTACCGTATGATTTCACTGACACACATTTTGCGGACCTTTGTTACCTGCTACCTGATGTTAGGAGGGTCTTCATATTGTTCGAAGATCTTGACATGGGGGAGCTTTCTACTAAAGACCACGCGTGGGTCGTTTCAGACGACGTTCACCATTACTACACCGAGGTGCAGGAGGTTGGAGAAGCGGGTCTTGTGGCAGCATTACCGAGCTTGTTCTGCTGGCCAGATATCGACCACCACCGCGATTTTGCTCTGCACAACATCAACTACTCCAACACCGGCGGGTCGGCATTTGAGACGAGGATCCAGGCGTGCCGTGACTGGTTGGCCGACCCTCTACTCTACTCGGACGTTCTGATAGAGGACGATACGGCGACGGAGGAAGAGAAAGCCGAGGCCGCCGCTCGGCTCCAAAGTATTGAGGTCTGGCCCATGATCCGGTTCAATTATGACTCAGGTCTCGAACAATTCGCTCGAATGAAGGCATGGGAAGGGCCCTGGGATGAATATGACTCTGCCTCCTCGGCCTCTGATGATCCCCCGGACGAATATGAGAGCGAAGGTATTGACGACGGCACCATTGATGGAGACTCTTCCACGGATGACGAAGATGATTTGCACATCGACAATTCCTCGGACCACGACGCTCCTGGTCGGCTCCTCGGTTCCTCCTCCGCTATTCATAACCACTTGGCCGCCCAATTCTCAAGCGATGATGATGACGAGGAGTCTGACCACCAAGGGAACAACGCAGAAGCATCCGAGTCAGATGAGGAGGAAGGCGAGGACGGCTCAGGAAGCCGCGCCACCAGCAAGCCCAAGCGTCGTGTCGTGGACTCCGACTCCGAGGATGAAAGCGCCACAGAGACGGAGGAACCGCCCCGGCCCGCCGCCAATCGTCGTGCGCGCGCTGTGCTTGCAGATTCCGAAGATGAAAGCGATGAGGATGATGCAGGTGCACGACCCGCACAGGGTCGTAAACGTCGTGCACGTGCCGTACCCAGCGACTCTGAGGATGAAGACGAGGACGAGGACAAATCACCCCAGCCTTCACGAGCTCAGAGCCATCGTGCGCGTGCTATTCCAGATGATAGCGACGACGACGGCGACGAAGAAGAAGACGAGAGAGACGCGCGGGAAAGCGCCACCAAGCCGAAGGATGCCGAATTCTCTTCCTCCTCGGAAGAGGACAGCAGCTCGGATGAGGAGGAGGAGGACGATGATGAGGATGATGAGCCACCACCGCCCAAGCGCCTCTCTCTTGCCAAGCGACTGAAGATGGAAGCACAGCGTGCACGCCCGGGGAATCTGGGTGGTGATGACTCGGATGCGGATGATTACGGGGCTGCTCCTGATGATGACGAAGAGGATGGAGACGGTGCATCTGACCACGATGGCACGAGCGTGGCGGAGGAAGAGGAGGAGGATGATGATGATGATGATGATGGCGATGGCGATGGCGGGGAGAGCGAGGGTGATCATTGATCTTATGATGAGGAACGACATACTACGGTATGCATAATCTAGGGAGCTCCTGCGACCTCTGCGGCACGGCTCAGGAAGTAAGAAAAGGAATCTGGCGCCTTCAACCGAGGAATAGAGTTCCTACTATATCATAGCCTACGAGCACATTTGCGCGATGGTTTCCAATAAGAAATGATACCCTCACCAACGGGCCTGCAGGTCTCTGATTTGCTTCGTCCTGTGTATCACCGTGCGAATCCTCATTCTGATACAAGCTGCATCCAAAGCCAAGGGTGGCTTATCTTCTCACGACCGGTTCACGCTGCAAAACCGAGTCCACAACCTTGTCCACTGACATCACCTCACTTCAGCTCGCCCTCGCTGACACTACCACTCTTGTGGACGCCATGCTGGTTGCTCACGTTGCTAAGCCCGGTGCAGTCGGTGCAGTTGGACGAGTAGACACAGTCCTGCATATCGCACATCACAAGCAAGAGGTCAGCAATCATCACAACAAAACCGAGTCAATGAGTACGCCCGTGTAGATGTCAACAACCCTGAGTCGATGACCGTGTCCACAGCGGGGAACGTTTATGTAGGTAAGTATGTGGGTAATGATGGTACTCACATTGCACCGCTTGCAGTTGCTACAGTTGCTGCAGTCCTGGCGTTGTCTATCAGTCGAGGCCCAATCCGGAAGGTCAGAGGATGGCTGGCACTGGGGCCACATTGGGGGGAGGGGGGAGCGGGTAATAGGTACTCACGTCGCTGTCCTTCATGTTGCTGCAGTACCGCAACCTGGTGGATCCTTTGCCTGAAGGCATATGGCAAGATTCAGCGGGTGATATTGATACAGATGTAGTGGGTAGACTGGGAAGTCACTCATTGCCTGCTTATTGATCAGGGAGTTACCGGACGGAGGAAGGCCCACGTACAGTTGCTGCTATTGCTGCAGTCATAGCAGTCGGTCATATTACTGCAATCGGTGTTCCCATTTGCATCTGTACCCATTGTGACGATTCGATTGATTAATCAAAACAAGAGACTTCTTCTGAGGCGTGATACGGGGCGCGGGAGGTTGCTTGGTGTTTTTAGGTGTTCCGGTGGGCGCGATGCGTCGTCAACTGGTCGTGGTGTTGGGAGTCCAGGAAGTATGGTTAGTCTCATCTTGATGATTTTGCTATCCATTGTTAGTTTTTATATTGCATACCTTGATCCAGGTGGTTAGTTGTTAATTATCATCCACTCAAGCTTGATATGGGCACTTGGCGGTTCCGTCTGACACTCTGCGTTCTCCAGGGCTTATGCCTCCATACGACGAGATGACGCACCGGGACGTCATCCCCTTATCTGGGTATTAGTTCAGTAGTGAGATTGGTTGATATAGAGGTACGGAAGGATCTCTCCCGTAGTCTGGAGCTCTAGTTCATGCAGGTGTGGCCACGCATAGTAGACTAGCATATCCAGTACCATACACCTGGCCATAGGGTTCTCTTGCCAGTGATAAGTGTGGCGAAGTATCAAGGTACGGTTACTATATACCAGGAGTCAAGGGCGATCGATAGCCATCGCTGCTTCGGTCCCTGATATCGGATTACAACATCGCAGACCCCTGTGGAAAAGCGCTAGATGACCATGAGGACGCCGTTGTGGATTAGCCGAAGCCATGGTGTTCTAGGCATGCTTCCAGTGATTATATGACCCGGGGGACGGTGGTTCATATTTACCCGGGAGAGAAGTCGGAAGTAACACTTCATTAAGAATGTTCTTGCAGCATCCATGACCTCAGGCATTGATAATGCATTGCACAGATGGTCCACACTGTCTCGATAAGTACTTGACAGAGCTGTGACAGCGAATTCCTCCCCTTCCCCATCTGCCAATTAAGAGAACAACTGTATTATTTAGTTAAATCCCATGACCTAACTTCCTGTCGTGTTGTTCTCCTCACATCGTTCGTCTTCTCATAAGTGCAGCAAACCCACGGCCTCGACCTCACCCATCATCATCCAGATTTGCCACCAGCACTCAAGTCGTTAATCCCGAGCGATGTGTGATATCGAAGTTCTGTACTTTGTACAGTGCCACTCTCCCTAGGCTACACGTTGTCCGTGCGGAGCTTCTCTGGTGCAATGCAAGCTGGCTTGTGATCCTTCCAGTGAGCTTTCTGGCAGTCCTAGATTGTCACGATCATATTAGTTGTGGATCATTATAAACTTGGGAAAATTTTATTGAAATCGTCGTGGGACGGGGAACGGGGGATACTCACCTTGTTGCAATACCAGACCCTCTTGCATCTGGAGCACTGGTCGAGATTCTTGCCAACGTCTGCAGCAATCTTGCCACATTGATAGCAGCTGTTTCGCGTTAGCAAGGCCCATCTGGTGAGAATGCAACGGTAGGACACCGGCGAGCAACTTACCTTGGCTCGGAATAGCTACGAGGCACACCAGCCTTGTAGTTGCCCAGGGCGGCAAGGAACTGGGCACGACCAGGGCCTCGGAAACCATGGTCGTCGAGAGCGGAAGTCCACATCGCCGCGAAAGAAGGTCGAGAAGGATTGTCACGGAGGCTGGGCGCCAGACCAGGACGGCTGTGGATCTGGGGAAAAAGGTCGCGGAGGTGCTGGAGGTCATCGTCTCTGATCTTAGCACCAGCCCGCATCATGAGGGCGCCGAGTATGATGACGCGGTACTTTCCGTCATGGTCAGTCTCCTTCGCGCGGAAGATCCTGAACAGCTGGTCGCCAATGCCGCTGTCCAGAGCCACGCGACGCTTGGCAACGATGTCTGGGAGTTCCGTCTTCAGGTACGCGTCCGTCTTGTAGTATCTTCTGGTTGGGTGTGGCAACATGTGGTCTGTCTGGTTGACCATAAGCAAGAGGTTCTGGTCCATGTCGTCGCTGTCGCCCAGCCCCCTGCCAATCTGGATGGCGATCTCGAGGTCCTGGTCGCCCTCAAACAGGCGCATTCCCCAGCGGCCCATCTTCGTGATAGTATTGTTCACTGGTATCAGCTTGAAGGTAGAGTCTGAGTCGAAAAAGGGCGCAGTGGTTGACTGTGGAAGAGTGATGATGAGAAAGTCTGAATAGGCAAATTCTCAGTTTGTGGGAAGCCTGAAGTTCAGGATTGGCAGGAGCATTGAAAGTACTTGAGTACACAGTAGGAAGCAGAGTCATGGATGGCAGGTGACTTCCTCCTTGGGGATTTATCTACTTTAGCTGACTGAAAGCTGCCAATTCCTGTGATTTCAAGCAGTACCTGGGCAATTTCGTTTGTACTTAGTATGTATCCATTGTGCCTATCCAGGTATCACCTAGGTACCTTGATACCTACCTGGGTACTTACGTGTACCTGGTAGGTACTGGTGTTTGGATGAGCTTTCTGGTACATATGAAAAGTAACAATCAATCAAGCAAGGGAAACAAGGATACCTAAGTGCTCATATAAATTGACAGACTGGAGAATTTGGCAAGTTGTTCCAGCTTTTCACAGGACTTTCACTGAAACTGTATATCTGCGCTTTGTGCCCCTTGCCTTGCCCCACCAACGTATATAACAAATTCTACAGACGCCCCAGACGGGATCATCTCGAGCTCGATACAAAGTTTCCGAAGTTTTTTCCCGGTCTTCTTACTCTTGAAAGTGGGCAGATCAGACCACCCTGTGCTGAGATTACAGCAATTGATCGAGCACAGTGGCATGACACTCGGTGTCATACGAGACGGGGGTACAGAGTCCTCACATTGCTGTATTTCAACTGAAAACCTGTTGTAGTCGGACTTGTTGTTGAAAGTCCTCGAAAATCCATGGCGGACTGTCTTCATCTTGGTAATGTTATCACCCTGCGGTCACAATCTGTCGTTAGCTGCTACAGCAGGGCGGTTACACGTGATAGGGATTAAAGAGAAGATGATCTCACCTTCTTCAGGTACCACACCAATTGCCTTATAGCGTATAGTGTACCCTTATCTTCGTCATAATACTTGTCTTCTTCTCTATGAACTCCTTCCTCAAAAGATTTGGAAAAGCTAATACCGTAGCTGGCTCGTGCGATTGTCGAGGTGACCGCGATGGGTGAGTTGATCTTGGGCCGGTTTTCCTCGTCTTTTATAGCGCTGAGCCCATCTAGAAATCCCTTGAACACCGCACCACGGCAAATCGCTGTCCGTCTAATAAAAACTTTTCAGTAGGGGCATATTGGAAAACTTAAGAGAGCTTACGGTTTCATTCCACTTGATTGCAATATAGTAATGCCCATAGACGTGTAATCGGCTTTGAGGGTCTCGTAGAGAAAAGGGCTTGCACCTAGCCCGCCGACAAGGATGATACCCTAGAAATCATTAGCTGGGTGCTTCAATATTGCAGAGAGCTCACTTTATTTCGTATTTCGTACCGAAACTACTAAGCCGTGCTCGTTTGCCTTCGCGAGTTGGCTATCGATTAGTTCCGCTATGGAAGAGAACACCTCGGTAAAAGCGTTCTCGACATGGGATCTGAAAAAGTGAACATTGTCAGCAATTCGTAAATCCTCTAGAACCGGCTGATCTGAACTCACTCCTTGAAATGGATACGTCCATCCTTGATGAAAGGCTTCCGGCTGACATCGTCCAGGCCTGAGGCACGGGATGATTCGCCCCGGCCCCGAGACTTGAAGGTCTCGAGTGGGAGCTTGAGGATGTATTCTTTGTTTGAATTGCCCGGTTTGAACCTTGATTTGATGCCGAACTCCCACTCCCCCTTCATGATCTCCCTGATCCCAACTCTGCTCAGGCGATTCCATTTTGTTCCAAGCCGTTTCTTGCATATGGCCTCGAAAGCTTCATCGATGAAGATGCCACCGCAGAGCCCGCCTCAAATAGGTGAAGTCAGCGATTGTTATTCTGACACTAGCTGCACTTGTGAACCATACCTGTTCCCAGAACTGCTTCCTCCATAGCGATAGGCTTCGTTTTGGTGATCTTGTAGCTGATAAGGTCCTGCAAAGCAAGTCAGCCTCCAGATGTCAAGCCAACAATTGCTGCATGAACAGATTACTGACCACTGTCCCACCACCAGCATCACAAATCACATATACGTCACCTTCCTTGACACCCTCTCCCTGCTCACTCAACGTCGCCAGAGCCGCAGCTTCCGGCTCGGGCGCGAAACTCAGGGTGGTTGTTCCGGCCGGGCGCCAGTCGAGAATGCCTGCCTTCTTCGCGGCCTCTTCCATGGCCTGTCTTGCATATCCTTTCCATATGGCCGGGACAGTGATAACGACATGGAATGACAGAGCCTCGACCACGGTTTCTCCGCGGGCTTTGGTGATTGTCTCAAGAACATGCTGCCAGAGAGCTTGCAAGTAGTCGGAAACGAAGTCAATGGCGGTCTTGCCGTTCTCTTTCATCATGCGGCGTCCACGTAGGAGATATTCCGAATCCCTGATTTCCTCCGCAAGGTCCTCGCTCTTCAGCAAGAGGAGCTTGAACCAGCGGACTGGGTCGGCATCGGCTGGGATCTCGTATCCCCAGGTCGGGTTGTCGCCATCCTCATCGTAGCAGAGTTCCGTCGGGGCTTTACCTTGCTCTCCGTGTCCTTCTGGCCAGACAGTGATGAGGTTGACTTGCCCCCTGTTGAAATCCGAGGCCGTGGCCCATGCAACACCGGAATACCTGTAGAACATATACCTATTAGCTTGAAAGGAACAACGCCTAGGCTCATCCCATAGAGGCCATGTTCAATCTTGCCAACATGGGGCACCCCAAGCACTTACGTGGTCCCGAAGTCGATGCCGATTACCAACAGGTCATTTACCTCTTCGGAATCAGTGTCTTCGTCCGAAGCCGAGCTACCGCTGGTGTGTTTCGCTCGTCGGGGCAGCCCCGGTGCTGACCACATCATCAGGATGCCTGTCGCGATGGCTTGTAACTACCCTAGGGTATGCAGCGTCTAAAACACTTTCCAAGGGGGTGTTATATGGTCAAATATATTGGTGCACTGATAAACAAGACAAGAGAAGCCGGAGAGGAGAGAACAGTTGCGTTTATATGGGTGGTAAGGCTGCAGAACCCCACACACACTAGCTGTTGAACGCCCCGGGCGGGTGCAGCTAAATATATCTCCTCTCCTAATACGCGTTGTGGTGAAGTTCAAAACTTGACAGTGGAGTTTCATGCTCTTGGTCGATTTGAAGTTGCTGTAATATGCAAGCTGTCGTTTCACAAGTAGATACGGAGCCTTGCGATGTCCTTGAGTAGGTGAACTGGTAGCACCAGGTACGTCCAGGGCTAGATACTTCTTATGATG
Source organism: Cytospora leucostoma (assembly GCA_003795295.1). Lineage (NCBI taxonomy): Eukaryota > Fungi > Ascomycota > Sordariomycetes > Diaporthales > Cytosporaceae > Cytospora > Cytospora leucostoma. The sequence continues at coordinate 459,709 of LKEB01000008.1, read as the reverse complement.
TTGAGTGGATCGACTGAGGTTGTATCTCTAGGTATATGACAATTAGGGAGTAGTACCCAGCGGTGGAGATACTGTAGGTATGTTTATTTCGAAAATCGGAGCCGTTGTGGTCCGTCATCGGATCATCACCGGAAATGTTACAGCCGAGTGGCCCTCACGAGGCTGTATTGGATAGCAGGTTGTTTTCAAAGGGAGGTTGGTGCCCGAAAGGATGCTCACGTATCACATCAAGAAAGGTGCAGGAGGCTGGTGGCGGCTAGAAATTTCGATCTTTCCTAAGCGCCGTCGAATAGAAATGCCTTCTTTCAGAGCCTCATAAGCAGGCAGCATCTGTTTGGCCGCTCGTTCAAATTATTTATTTTGGCCCCGCTCGATGGGAACAGGTCTCCCGCGCGAGGCCATGTTTCAGACCGAACTGAAGCTTGGCGCTTAGAAAAGGTGCATATGTTCGTTCTCGTGGCAGCCCTTTATTGGTAGTCTTATCATATTCGATCTATTGTGTATTCCAAACCATTGCATCCGGCCCCACGCTTTTGCATCTGCAGGGGGTGCTGAATACGCCCAGCTCCTAAGCGGAGAGACTTCGCTACCCTAGGGTGCGCTCTGTACACCTTGGGTCATGGGACAATCCAAGGGATGAAATAAATCCCAGTGTAACAGTGCCTCAGCTAGCACCCTAAGCAATTTAGCAAGTACTTGAGGGGCTTACAACCGCATTCTGATCCAATGCTTTTATATATACCAGGGCTGCTTTACTTAAGACTTCAGTGAGTGTTTTGGTGGCCGAGATCCTCTTGACGACCAGGTGTGAGTGAATTTAACATCAAAGGCTGGCAACCGAGGAAAAGATATTGTGTCTTTCCTTCAACATAGCCTCTACACCCTTCCCATTCAAAGACGATGACATCTTCAACCACACCTGACGCAGACCTATTGATGATGGTTGAGGCGGAAAACCCCAGGGAGCATTCCCAACCAGCTGAAGGCTCGCATGCAGATCCACCACCAAGTTACGAAGACGTTGTCGATGACGGTCAGTCCAGAGACATAATGAATCAGCAAAGGATACGTACCGAAGCTTCCCTGGAGTTCTCCCTTCAAAGAAGTCAAGAGCAGCTTGAGCGAGTCCAAGCCGCACTGGAGGCCGCCCAAAAGGATCTGCAGCAAAGCGACGCCAAGGTGAAGACCGTCACAAGGCAGTGGAAGAAAGCAGCTACAGAGCTAGACACCCTCCGCTCCCAGAGACAAGGCTTCTACCAAGTAACGGACGACTGCTTGACTACACTGATCAGGCAGTTGCGATACAGCATCCTGTCCTTCTCCATACAATACTTTGGTGGGGAACCACAGACGCCAGCGGGGGCCGAGGTTGGGTCAAGTTGGGGCAAGAAAATAATGGAAGACACTACTCCGGGAAGTAGAGCCTTCAACGATTACCTCGACTCCCGCAAACATTGCCCGAGCATTATCCAAGCATTCATCTGGAGAGTCCTGTCTCACGTGGTCTTTGACCGTGTCCACTGGGTTGGTGATAGGGATCTGCGGTGGAAAGTCCTCGAGTTGTACAACCAGCTGGAGCCAAGTGAGTTACTCAGGAAAACTACCATGAAACTGGCCCGGATGGCTGATTAACCCATCTAGAAGACTCAAATCTCAGTCTTCCAACCCGGTATGAGCAGTTCAGGAAGTTTCAAGTCTGGAGAGCCTCGACAACTGGGCTCGTACTGGACTTGTTAGCAACCCGCAGTCCGTCCGGTATGGATAACGAGACCTCAACCCTAAGGAGCCTTTACGCCGAAAGGATAAGCAAGTCAGTTGCGCCATTCTTCAGATCGAAGCCTGATGGCCATCTGGACCTTCTCTGCCAAATCATACAAGAGGCGGTCGACCTCGACCAGGAAATCAGCAGGCAGGTTGCCCGGGTTCAATGGGTCTTCGAACCGACATCGACAGACCATCCATTCAGCTTCAGCAACCAAGCAGGAGCTATGGAGCTCGAAAAAGACGAGATAAATCCTCCGGACGAGGACCCCATGGTGCATCTGGTTATTGCGCCTGGAGTCAAGAAAAGGGGTAGGTCGACCGGAGAGTGTTTTGACGAGGAGGTCTGGCTTGTGCCAATGGAAGTTACCTGCTCCAAATCGACTAGAATGGAGGTCACCTACTCTCAACCAACTAGAAGGTCACGACGGTTTGAGCGATAGGGAAAGGGCTTGCTGCTTCAATCGACTCATAGATTGATTTGTAGGCAAACAATGTGGCAGATATATCTTTGTTGCGCGGCAATGGAGGAGGATGCAAGCTTCCACTGCGGTACAAGCAGACTCACAGCTCCAACCCTTGAACATTAACAAACCTCACGCCTGTATCGTCACCACTTGCCACGCTCTTGCTCACCACCAGCCCCTCCTGATCCCAGTCAAAATCGACCACCAAATCCCCCCTGACCCTAAGTCCCTTCACACTCCCACCTCCCCAGGCACTCGGTATCGCTGGCCCCAGAACCACTGTCCTCTTCCCCCCTTCTACACTGCCACTGGCCAAAGGCAGATCAACCACCAACATGCTCAAGATGTTTCCCGCCCATCCAAAGTTCATATCGATCTGGAACGGCGTGTTCTTCCCACTATACATACTCAAGAGGTTCGGCGCGATGTTATTCACGACACTCAAACGCAGCTCCTCATAAGCCCGGCTCGAATCGTTCAGTCGCGCCCAGCAGGCGCCCCGCCAGACCTTAGGCCAGCCATAATTTCCCCCGTTGCCGTCAGCATTGGTTCCGTCTCCCCTTGCGAGCAGGGAGGCCCGTATGGCTTTCTGGATGGTGGTGTTCGTGTAGCCATCCGCAAAGCTGGATATGCTGTAGCCAGGGAACCACCCGACGAGGTGGGATAGGTGCCGGTGCTGGGGGTAGACGTTGTATACGTAGCTGTCTGATACCTTCCACTCCTTCAGCACCCCGGTCCCGTAGGTACTATCAGGGTCGATGTGTAGTCCTGTGTCAAGACGTGAGAGCCTGTCATTCACAGAATCCAGGAAACCTGTGTCTTGCTCTGACACCAGCGGTGCGGTGACGAGTACGGCTTCGAGGACCTGGTGGATGAGCTGCTGGTAGTGCGTGCAACCGAACGTTGTTGGGCCTTGCTCGGGGCTGTTGCAGGGGTTGACCACGAGGGTCCCATCGTTGGTGAAGAGATCCTCCTGTAGCTGGGAGATCCAGAAGGAGGCCACAGACTTGAGGAGCGGGTAGCCTGTTTCGGCCAGCCAGGTGATGTTGCGGGTGTAGTCGAAGTGATCGAAGACTTGGAGCATCATCCATGCAGCTGAGGCAGGGTCTGGTGGGAGACATGTTAGTATCAATTTAGGGTGACCCCGAACACTACACCAGGGCTCTCGATGTGTATGGCCTATCACTTACAATTCGCCCATTGAGCATCGTTCTTCATGCCAGTATATCCGAAGATGTTAATCTCATCATGCACTACCCAGCCCGAGCCATTGTACAGCAATTGGGCTGTCTCACTTCCCCTCGGAGCCCATGTGTTTGTTATATAATCAAAAACGGGTCTTGAAAGAGCTGCTAGACCAGTCTGATCAGCCCCCCAATAATTCATCTGGAGGTTGATGTTGGCATGGTAGTCTGCGCTCCATGCTGGGTCAGCCTGCTCCGTCCATCTGCCCTGGAGATTTGCGGGCAAGGATCCCTCACGAGAAGACGATATGAGGAGATGGCGCGAGTATTCGAACAGTAATACCTCGAGAAACGGATCGGAAGTTCCGTTGCTATAACGAGCTACGAGACTTGACGTCTCGATACCCGAGGAGTTGGCTGTGTCCGGGAGGTCCAGCGTGAAGGATCCTATCAGAGCTGCATAGTCTTCCACGTGGTCCTTGAGCAACGCATTGTAGCTCTGAGATGCAGCTGATGTAGTAAATTTCTCGACAACTGGGCCGGGTTCCTCGCCTCTGAATGAGAAGTCGCTTGCTGCGTTCCCTTTCGTCTGGTCGTAGTCTGACTCGGCAGACCATACAATCGTGACATCCTTCTGACCTGGCGCCGGAAGGATGGTCAAAGACCCTGTATCTGAGCATTTTGAGCTGTAGTTTCCTGATACCCGGGCGATGGAGTCGAATTTCAGCCCGATGGAAGCTTGAGTGATCCCGGTCAGTCGAGTATAGCCATCTCCGCAAGTGACATTGATGAGCGTATCATTCACTAATATGTTTTCCAGCGAGACGGTCACTGCAGGAATGATCGTATCGCTCACGATCCTATACACACAGCTTTGTGCTGGATATGAGCAGAATACTGACGTTTGGAATGACGAGCCGTTGCTTCTCCAATTCGAGGTATGTATTCCGGTAACAAGGTCAAGTCTCCGCTCGTAGTTGGTATATTGGTCAACGCCTTCAACCATAATTGAGAGATTCCCAAGGGTCTGATAAGAGCCGTAGTTGAGTATGGGAGACAGAAGCTGAGAGACATCTGGAGCCTCAGTCAGCACCGGGCTTCTCATCCTTCCCGCTCTGCCTTTCTAACTGGGGGCGCCACATCAAGTCCGTCGGGGATTACTTACTGCCAGTGCCGTTCTGAAAGATCCAGTCGCGTATTCCCGGTAAATACTGATATACGGGTCCAGGGGGGTTGCCACCAGAGTAAGTCTGAACTATGTCAGAGCTTATGGCAATACTTTGACTAATGGGGAGGCTTCGGTCAAGGTTATTACCAAGTTCTCGAAAGGGCCACCAGACCATAGAGAATCTAGGTTGAGGACGAGGGTCTCTGCTCCCGGTGGTCCGAAAGGTATAGCTACAGGAAGACGAGTAAGCGGATTAAGTCTAGGATTGCCCGGTCAATCTCTCGTCTCACCTCCAAGCTTGCCATTTCCGATGAGATAACCCGTCTTCAGGATATAGTCATCGTCTTCACCATGGGTGGCAGGTACTCTCGACCAGAGTGATTTGCTGGCTGTCAGGCGGAGACCGCAGACAAATGCGAGTAGCTGTAGTCCCAAATTAGGGGGCATTTCATTGGTGCAGTGGGTGAAACTGCCAGTACGGTATGAAAATTGCGAATGGTATATCGCCCGTCAATGGCTACTGGGTAAGAATGGGCAACTGAGTGGTATGCTGTTCGAATATGCAACATAACATTGGTTTCCTCAACGGTAAGTCACGTTGGAACGTTGTAGATCCACGGAAAAGTTACTGCTTGGAGATTGTGCGTACTTGTCTAGATAATGACGCATTCTTTGGAGTAACCTTGGAACAAACCTTGAATCGGGGGAGTGAAGTCCTCATGCTCGGTTCCTTTTACCCCTTTCTCGGCTTCCCACTTGGAGAAATTCCCCGGCCTTGACAGACTCCCATGTAATCCATCAGAAGCCCTTTACAGCAAGATCTTTCCATACCTAAGCACCAAGAGAAATGGTCCCCCAGTATACCAAGCCATATGAAAATGTCATCACACAAGCACTCACCATAACCAGCCTTCGAATCAATTAGCCGATGATTGGAAGGGGGGACCAATGCATTTTCCGGATATCGGCACATGGTACAGCGAGGTCTATTATAAAAACTCCCCGAGGGTCCACACTGCGGCTTCGACAATGGCCAGCGCCGAGCAGTACCAGGAGAGCGTTGCAGGTTTCGCAAGCTTCTAAGGACTTCATGAACCACTCTCACGACCTTGGCATGTGATTCAAGATGCGACTGCTCCTAGGAATCCTATTAATGGGCTTAGCCTTCACCAATCCCATCTCCGCCTTCGAAGCACCCGTAATAAACCTCCCATACATCACTCTCCAAAGTGCATACTCCTCCGAGTATAACATCACGCACTACCGTCGAATTCCCTTCGCCGCCTCCACAGCCGACCAAAACAGGTTCAGAGCACCCCAGCCACCCCCACAAATAAACGGAACGTACCTCACCGACCGGCCTTTCCCCTCATGCCCCCTTGCAGATGGCACCGGCTCCGAGGACTGCCTCTACCTGGGCATCTACTCCCGGCCCTGGGCGGAGGGTGACAAGCTGAGACCAGTGACGGTGGTACTGCACGGCGGTGCTTATACGGCCGGCACGGCATCGTTCAACATACCACCCTATGGGTTCGCAACGCTCAATGTTAGCGAACTGAACGACTTCGTCCTTGTATATCCGAATTACCGCCTTGGAGCCCTTGGTTTCCTCCCAGGGAAAGCCATCAAGGACGATCAGAATGCCGTCCTGAATCCAGGGCTGTTGGACCAGCAGGCTGCGTTGAGATGGGTCCACGAGCACATTGAGCACTTTGGAGGCGATCCGACGGACGTAGCAATCTTTGGACAGTCCGCTGGTGGAGGGTCCGTCGTTGCGCAGGTCATTGCGAACGGCGGGAAGACGGCGCCGAAGCTGTTCCAGAGGGCCCTGGTGAGTAGTCCGTACTAGTTGAAGACATATAGATACGATGACACGGAAGCAGAGGGGCTTTATGAGGAGTTTGTCGACCTGATGGGATGCTCAGGGTTAGAGGAAGTCTTGGATTGTTTGAGGACCGTGGATCTGAACACGACAATGAACGCCAGCAGCTCCATCAGCGGAGAATGGGCCCCGGTGATTGATGAGGCATTTCTGCAGAAGACCTTGTCGCAGGCCGTTAGTAACGGGACGTTGAACACGGACCTGGTCTGGGGGATGTTCAACACGATGGAAGGAGAGAATTTTGTCAGCTCCGATCTCAAGAACGCGAATGGTACGCCCTATAACTCCACAGAGGCTGGATTCGATGCCTGGCTTGCAGACTTTCTCCCACGCTTTCCTGTTGCGAAGCTACAGACTGTCAAGGATTTGTACCCTGCTTGCGGCATGACAGATACTTCGTTGTACAATACGACATTCGATCGAGCTGGGTACATCTACAGAGATACGGTACTTTCTTGTCCGGCATTGTGGTTAGCTTCTGCGGCGACGGGCACAGGATGGTTGGAAGAGTACACTGTCTCTCCTGCTGTACATGTTCGTGGCCCAGGAAACAGCATTCTGTTGGATCCTCTCTACGTGAGATGCCTATGCTGACTATGTACAGGGAAGCGATGAGCGGTACATATGCCTAGAACCTGGGTACAACAGCAGTTGTGCGGTATGTCATACCCCTTCACCCCAAAGAAGATACAAACATCTTGTTCTCCGTTGATTACCGGTGACTATTACTTACATATGCCAGTGGGATGAGATACATACCACAAACACCACAGACTTCCTACTTTATATTGGCTACGCAGGCGCAGTCGCAAGCTTCCTTCAGACTGGCGATCCAAATGCGCACAAGGTGGGCTTTGACTCCTTGGCCTCTCGACGCTGACTCCGGCCCGGAAGAGCAACTTCCCGATTGTGCAGCGCTTGAGACCGAAGATCACTGACGTGTATAAACCAGCTGACCAACTCTTCCGTGTCTCGTGTGCCCGAGCTGACGGCCCGTTTGGAGTGGACGACGGATCCTGATGGATTCCATGACCGACAGCTTCCGATATTGGCGAGACGATGTGCATTCTGGCTGCGGAATGCGGATATTCTGCCTATATAGGCTAACTGAGCGCTTCCATCTAATTACATAGGTATATACTGATGTACATATGTTTGCAAGGGAACGCATAGAACCCACATGAGTACTATGTAAGCTGCCGTACCCCTGGGCGTGTAGGAACACCACTCGCCTGCATGCCGTGGAACATTCTGCGTCTAACTCCGATCACCATTCTAAACCCCTGACCATATCCAAGTGGTTCTCGCTAGAACAATTTCGAAGGCTGCCCATCTTGGCTCTTGGCTGACGGCTCCTGCTTGCGCGGTAATGAATCCTCCCGAGCCGACAACGCACCTGACTACTGTTGATCATCATTCCGCACGCATTTTCAGGTCACTGTTAACTGAATCTGTACTCTTGATACTCGCATACGGTAATCGAAAGCTCAGCCCTATGCGGTGTCACCGGCTGTCTGCTCAGGTGATACTTGTTGCCTACGTAGAAGCTGCTTGTATCTCTAGCCTGTTTAGAGTCCGGGAAATACGATACCACTAACAGAGTAAGATGATACATTGATGTTTGTTCTTTCATCATAACAGACGAATCAATTGATCATATCATACCGAAACCAAGACGCTATTGGTTGGTCAGTAGGTGAAGGCCTTGCCAGTGACAGCGCAACGTTTTCAACCATCATGGCATTCCAATTCCAAGCTATTATACATAGACATGATCATATCATCATATTTTTCGTGTTATATGCTATAGTTACTGGAGACTATTTGGGTGCTGGCTATGTAGGTAGGTGTGTATTGATTCTGGCGGTGAAGCAGCTTTTACCCGCCTAAGCGGGTTTCAAGAATGTAGGTCGGCTTGTGTATGAGCACCTTGACCGCATTCACATCTTGACTACTCCTGAATCCTTGGCAAGTATTGATTCACTTCTGATTCCAGGCAGCAGAATTCTTTTTGGCAGATCGCCGTTGGAATAGGATTCGTGGAAGTGGGCCAAATCATCCTATCGATAGAGATCGGCTGTGAGCTCTCGGACTTCTGATGCTCGGGTCTATACTGGGTCTGTGTCTCCAAACCGTTGTATACTGTTTTGGGAAAATCATCAACATGCGTGTGCGGAGGACTCACCAATCTACGGCCCTCGCCAGCACATCGAGAGGAAAGACTCGGATATGCCGTTGCCTGCCTCTTACCCAGTGATCAGTGATGCATCAGATGTCAATCGACTGATGGAGTTGAACACTTACACGTATCAAGGGACCGGAAAGCCAAAGGGATAAATAGGCAGGACATCGCCCGTTTCCTTGCACTCTTCTCAGTCCATCATCCACCAAGCAATTCTCAGACTTCCCAGACTAGAACACCAGCATACCAGACACTTCCGACCACAAAACCCCCAATACCACAAAACAACAGCCCAAAATGCTCGCCCGCATCCTCGCAGTCATCTCCCTCCTCGCCCTCACCCAGGCCGACACGCCCAAGGCAAACGAGTACACGTCCACCGACTGGTAAGTCCTACTATTTACATACCCAACGTCCACAGTAGTCGAATTCAACATCCTGACACACTACTTGAAAAACTTAGCTCCGGAACCATCAACTACCCGCACCACTCCAGCAGCCTCATCGACGTCACCATGGACGACTCCAGCCAGTCGGTCTACCTCGCCGGGGGGGAGTGGAGCGGCTTCTCCGACAAGACTTCTGACGGCGGGTCGTGCTATGGCGACTCCATCAGGCTGTACGGCGCCTGCAACCCGCTTGCCCAGTCTGTCGGCGGCTCCGACAGGATCAAGTGCGTCCGCAAGTCCTAGAGGTCTGGGATACTATGGAGAATAGGTCTTTGGTCGAATGGTTTGATGCCGAGCACTGCTCTGGAGTTCCGATGGAAAGACCGGAGGATGTATATGGAGGGCTGTGATGGCAGGATTGCTGTTGTAATATGTGTGTCGTGTGTAATCTTGGGTGTGAGGTGAACTGGGGATGAGTTAGGTACATGTTGGATATTGAAATGCGTTTCAACAATACACTATAATATCCTTGAGTTCTTCAGACCTTACAGCCATACAATATTCCGCCTCTGGAAATGGAATCCAATCATCTGTTTGATAATTGATCACAGGAGTGAATATAGCCAAGTAAGCAGACCTCGCTAGGCAACGGGGGTGCTTCCATGGTTCGTGAGACAAACATACAGTGAACTCTTGGAACGACGATGATATATGTGACTTCTGTGATACAATAATCCCCCGGAAAGTAAACAGCTGCATCTCAGGCGTAGGACGGGCATTCGAACCATTTTATACGAAATTTACGTGTTGATGAGGCCAGCACGATTGGTAGAATGTACATAGAGGAGCTCCTGGAGGTCTGTCTCAAGGGTTATGTATAGCTGAGGGCACTGGCGGATATCACTTTGTAGTGTTGACCTCCGTCCCTAGGAAATATATATGTACCTCGTATTATACGATAGGAATATTGTAGCCAAAGAATCCAAGTAAGCTGATACTGGGTATCGCATATAGGATTTGTGGGTATCTGTCGCGAACTATAGGGTCCCACGTTTCGAGGCGACTGGGGGATGTCTGTTGGTAGAGCATGACGGTGATATGTCTCTGAGTGTCCGATCACAGATCATCCCAATTCGTCACCGCATCCTCAACGATTGGCCTGATGATCTTCCTTCCCGCACCGGACTCATGCGTCCAGACCATCTGCCGTGGTCCCAACTCGCCCGCTCGGTACCAAGGCTTCAGTCCCAGGGTCTCATCCTTCTCCAATGCGGCCTTAGCAACACGGAACAGCGAGTCGGCCTGTGTCTGGTTGATGCGCACGTCATCACGGACCGTCAGAACAACCTCTCTAATCTTCTTCTTCTTGCCCTTCTCCTTGATCTTGTACTTGTTGAGGATAACGCTGATGTCGACGCCAACCTCGGCCGTCCAGGCCGCGTGCACGGCAAACCAGTGGAACAGCTCCTGGAAATCCGTCTTTGTGATCTGTTCGTCCATCGAGAACGGGATGGAGGCAAACCCGAGGCTGACGGTCGGGGTGCGCGGGGACGTGGTGTCAACCAGGTCGCCCTTCCAGTCCCTCCGCAGCAGGTCACGGAGCTCGAGGTGGCCCAGGTCCTTCTTGGCCTTACTAAGGTCATCGTCCAGGCCCTCCATGACGTCGTCCAGGGACTTGCGAGCCCAGTTGCTGCGCTTCAGTACCCGCTTAGACACCTTGACGTCGGCCTTCGTGGTCTTCTCGTTCGTCAAGCCGCCCGAGTCGATGGCTATCGCGCTAAGTATGAGCTCCAGCAGCTCGTGCGGCAGGTGGTACTCCTCCGGTAGCTCCTCCAGCTCGTCGAGCATTTGCCTCGCCACGAGCGTGGCGCAGCTCGCCGTCTTCTCAACGACTCGCGGGTCCACGTCGGGCGCGGTGCCCCGGTCGACGTGGTGATCGAAGATGCTGAGGATCCTGGCCCCCTTCCACTTCCGCAACGGCTCCGCGTGGTCCACGAGAACGATGCCACGTAGCTTGGGGCCGAGGGTCTCCGGGTCCTCGGGCAGCTCACTCAGCGTCAGCAGGTCTTCATGGCCCTTTGTCATCTGTGAGTTGTGCAGTGCCAGCTTGTTCTCCGGGCGGAGATCCAGGGCGTGCGTGGGTGTCTGCAACAGGGCTATGACCTTGAGTGGGTCCGATGTGTTTGCCGTCTTGTGCCCCAGGTGGTACGCCCATGTGAGAGCCGATGTCATACTGTCCAGATCACCACCCTCGTTGCCCTGCACGATGATCCATTCTGACTCCTTTCCTGCTTGCCAGTCGATGAGGAATTCCTTCTTGGTGGCGCGGCTCCATTCGCTAAAGTGCCCGACGCCCAGGGGGGCCTTCTTCGGCGAGCCCAGTACCGCTTGATCGTGTGGGCTTGGTGAGAGCACGCTGCCCATGGCAGATGATAGGAGGAGCGCAATAGGTGCGTAGGGCTTCATAGTCAGTGTCGGTACCTAGGCATGTCGTAGATACTGGTAAAAACTGAAATTTGAGGATGATGTAGAAAGTGGTTTTGTTCAGGCCGCGTCAGGGGGTGCCTTGGAAGGAACTTGTGGGGCGGTTTATACTTAGTTACGCTGATCTGCACGCTGCGGATGTTGTCAGCCAAGCCGCTTATTGTGCTGAGCGTGTTAGTGCCAACTTTATTTCCACGCTCGATACTTATACTCGACAATTACCTTGACTGCACAAACGGCTCCTTTCCATGTTGAAGCTATCATCGATACTATATCAGGTAGAAATATGTAGTGTTTTGTGGTTCTTGATCATTTTGGGTGCCTTTGGACAATCACATGGCGGTCTCGGATCCGTCGAATTTCGAACAGTTCGGAGAACCCGTGTCATCATCCTTTGTCATCCAATTTTATGATCAAGATGCAAATACATAAATACATAAAGACGCGTGGAAGTGTATCAATATTGACTCGGGAGTAAGCTGATCCCGGTATACATGGCAGGGAAGCAACAAGTAGATACACATTAATGTACATGCAGATCTCCTTGTCCGCGAGGAAATCGCTACCCCTCGGTCCACCATGTTCTGATAGCGAAGATATGGGCAAGAGTAGTAAAGTATAAGTAATGACTCTCGTTTCAGGAGTTGGCAACATAAACAGCCTACAAGAATGATCCTCAAGGTTGAGTACCGGATGATGCTCGGAAGCGGTGCACCAAAGTTGATGTCATGCAGCCACATATACAGCAAGTATGTCAATAAATGATGTCATCCTCCTAGGATACTTGACGCTGAGTACACCGGCACCTAAGCAATATGACAAAAGTGATACAACGACTTCGCTGTGCCTAGACGTTCGGGATCTCCACCATCTTTAGGAAACTACTAGTAGTTACCACAGTAATCATCAAAAATGAACACCAACCTCAACGAGATCGCTAGCACCGTCATCAACAACAAGGTGCCGGACCGGGCTAACCGGAATATCATGTTAGTCTCGCAGCACGGTACCAACCATCGCGATCCCGGTTTCCTCTCCCAAGATTTCCGAAATACGTTCCATCCGCCTCCAAAATTATACGTGACTGCTGAGAGTGACGAGTTCGACACCGAGACCCTTACGCAATGGAAGAACGCGGGCTTTGACGTTCAGTATTTCGCCATGGGTAAAGGCGGGAAGGCGTACCGGAGGCAGCTGGAGGGCCTCTTCGCCCAGGAGCTCGAGCCCAGCGAGATATTCGGTATAATCGGTACGTATCGTCCTGTGAAGGCATCATATCTATCCAGAGGGCCATGAGGAACTCAGGACCCTTTGACTCACAGAAGGTCCATGGCCCTCTGATACTGGGACTCTTTCACTTATGCCTACATAACTATCAATGTACAAATCTACTAACGTATGATCAACATCCCAAAAGCATATGGTGACGCAGCGGGCTTCTGCCTCGAGCATTTCCACATCCTGGAGCACAACCCGGATAACAAACTAGGCGTCCTCATAGCATACTACCCAGACATCATCCCTGACCCCCGCGCGCCCTTCCCCCACACCATAGAGCCCCTCGTCCATCTCGCAGGCGGGGAGGTCGGTGTGGTCAAGCACAGTCAGCTGGCTGGGGTCGAGGGGAAGCGCCGTGTCGTGAAGAAGGACCTGGAGAAGGTTCCGGGGCAGGGTCAGGTCGGGGATGTGGTCTATACGTGCTACAAGTATGATGCTGAGCCTGGTTTCGCGGAGAGTGACTTGGACGTATATGACCGTGAAAGTGCCGCGCTTGCTTGGAATAGGAGCTTGGCTGCGGTGAGGAGGGCATTTAAGCTGTGAAGGGGAGCTGGATTATGACTTTGGAAATGAATAAAGTTTGCAAGAAAATAGGCGGGATCAGTCATCATTCTCATGGCCTGAACTGCCACATGTATAATACTTAACATCTCACCATTAGTAGGAACATCATAAAAGGTCCTTCGTGACTTACACAAGGAGTCAAAGCGTTGACCATGCGGCTGCATAGAACCAGTCTAAATACAAAGGTACGCGTACGAGTATATGAATTGGCTTCAACACTCGGACATTCTGCTCACGCCATGGCACCACAGACAGACAAAACCCCAAATCCAAGAGTCAAGACCCTTTGCTAAGCGGTATATGCACCTAGACATCACCTTAATTAAGGTCATACACCTATGTCTTCTTGACATGAATGACCCCAAATCGGGATACGCGAGCTCAGTGACCATAAAACACCACCGAAGTACGACGATTGGGAGTAGACTACTATATAATCGAACCCGTTCTGCTTACTTGAGTTTTGGTCCTGGTCCCTGTCCAGTATCGAGCAGAAGACTATAACGTCCTCGACCGCCTTCCTGTCTTGTGCGGTATCGGCGATGAGAAGGGCTGTGGATGGCACTGCCACTGCTCTCAGCTTCGAAGTTGATACATCACATACACTTGACTGCCTGTCGTAGTTCACTGGCAGGCAGCCAGGTCGAAGTCGAAAATATGCGACTTTGCTGACCAAGCTTCGGCAGGACGGTTATGTGTCTAGCTTCATGGACGGCTTCCTGTCGGCATGCCCAAGGGTTTATAACTTGAAAAAGGAGACATCGCTCCGGGTTGGGTGAAACCGGAGATGTGGGGACAATGTACGACCAATACGTACAAAGGATCAAGAGGTAACGGTGCGGGACGACTGCTTTGGTGTCGATTTCGAACTGGAAAGGGGAAAAGGAGTGAAGTCATCCGATCAGATGACAACCGCGTGGCATTCATCTACATGATTTGAGGCAGACTTAAGAGTAGCAGGATAGATTATTATATTACGTTGTAGAAACATGCATCCATAGGTCTGGCACAGTATGCGGTAATCATGCAGAAGGCAGAAGCCATCGCTGCCCGAAATAGTGGCCGCTGACAAACTTGGATTTCTCACTTTGCCCACGACAGCAAAATCGCTAGCCATTATGGCCATCCTGGTCGTTGCCACCTGCGGTTTCCCACACGGCCGAAGGATGGTCTCCCAACTAGTGTCAAGGTGCCACGGAGCACTTCGGATTTGCGCATCGGGACGGCTGGACGGCAGATCGATACTAATCGGTTTGCCTCTCTACTGAGCCAGCTAACACAACTCCGTGATACAGCGAAGACTCTTGGTAATACTGCCGACCGCAGGACCGTAAATCGTCCACAGTATCAGGACAAATGCACGAGTTGGGTCGTCAAGAACCCTTCCTGTCCAGAGCATTAGCACGAACCTTCTCGAATGCTGAAAGTGTTCAGAAAGTGGATGTGAAAACAATATCAGATAAATGAACAATGTAGGTGTGATTGATAATCATATGAAATCATAAACAGCCTCTTAAAAGAAATATCATCATAGAAAAGTGACAAAGGGCAAGCGTTGACGACGGGGACCACTCACACTGTGTGTTGGAAGCCTACCAACGCAGAGGGCAAATGATCGTCGTGTATATGCTCTGCTTCAGTACGGTCAGTCCCAGTCCGGTACCAATGAGTGAAATGAAGGTGATGATGGTTCGGAGAATATGTAGTCAGAGATAATGAACAATGTAGGTGTGTTTGATAATCATATGGAATCATAAACAGCCTCTATAAAGAAATATCATCATGATATGGTGGTATAGAAAAGGGATCAGCGGCTTGTACTTACTGTGTGTTGGAAGCCAAATAAGTAGTCGAGGCTGGCAAGCATCCATGGTAACATGTACTCTGCTTTGGTTCGGTCAGTCAGGGATTCAGGCCATTGAGTGCGAAGGACGGTGGCAATAGAATGGTGAGTGTAGAATCAGATATAAATGAACAATGTAGGTGAGTTTAATGAATCATCTTGGATCATAAACAGCCTCGGATAACATCATTGTACAGCAACAGAGGGAAGGGGGACTCGGGCGAGAAACGCGCTTACTTTTTCCTGGAGCCAAGCCGAACCCTGGTGTGTTGCATCGATTACTGTAGACTTGTGCCGTTAGCTATTTGCAAAGACAGGATTGGGATAACATTGCGTGCGGGGTGGGTAGGATCCGTCAGATTAAAAGAACAATGTAGGTAGGTTTGGAGTAAACATGCTTGTGTAAAACAAATTCATAAACAGCCTCTATGAAATATCATCATACATGTAGGAGGGGCAAGTTGGAAGGAATTTTCGGAGGCAAACTTACAGAATTGAAGAATTGCATAATGGGAGACCATCATGCCCTCGAGCTATGTGATTACACAACGCAAAAGGGGACCGGGTCTCACCAGTGAGTGACCGGGACTTGAAGGATATGCAGTTCATTCTGTCGTCACAAACTCCCGCTTCGTGCGGGACCTAAATCAAAAGCTCTGTAATGTACACGCCAGGGTTTCTCTCTTCTATGACCCGTCGGCCGACACGGGGTTGATCTCGACACCGTACTTCTCCTTGAGTCTCTCGCGTCTACGCTCTGCGTATCCAGGTGCCTCAATGCCTACATGAGAGTGCATACGTCAGCCGCCGAATAATCTTGAGGAACCGGAATACTCACCTCGGCCCTCGCCGAGCAACTCTGCTGTCTCCTCAATTGATCGCCTCCTGCTTTTTCGCAGGAACTCTTTCCTCTCAAACTCGTCCATTCCCTCAATCTCGGGCTTATTGCCCTTCAGGCTGCCACCTGTGAACTCGAACACCGTGAGGGTGAGAGATGTCAATGCACCATAGCCAACGATGGCAGGCATCCGACCAGCTGCAAATCGGGGTCAGCGTCCAGGTTCTCCACTCCGGCCCTCGTATAATTGACACGACGTACACCTCATCCCCAGTATGGAGCCACCGAGGAAACCACCGATGCCTGCATTCCAGTGGTCGTTCTTCTCGCGCAGGTTGGCCGCTGCGTTCCGGGCGAACTCGTAGACAGCTCCGACGGCAGCTGGAAGTGGAAGAAGCTGTCAGCAAATGGCCTGCTTATTCTGAGTCGGAGCGAATGTGGGCCGTACTGAAGGTGAGGATCATGCCGCCGCTCTTGGTGACGACACCGAGAGCGCCGTAGTTCTGCTTCCTCGTGGCATTCTTGATAGCGGCAGCGAAGACACCGGCGGCACCGGTTACCAGGGCGCCCTGGGTGCCGGCCTTCAAGGCATCGACTGGGTGATAGCGATCGTCATCACCATGGGGCGCCATGTTTTGGGAGGGGAGAGGGTGGAAAGTGCAATGCGGGCGTCAAGAGAAGACTTCGATTGGAGGTTGACGGCAAAGGTTGAGGGACGAGTGTTTCTCCGTTCCCCGTTAGCAGTTGTAGGTCGGTGGAGCTTCTGATCTCCAATTGGGACGATGCTATTTGCCGGCCACAGTGATCTCCGCACGTGATGCGGCTGACTATCAAAGGGTACCTTGTTCCTCACGTAAGGTACTGTCAATGTGATGTATGCGGCATTAGCGTCATCTTTGAGCTTGAAGTATTGTCCACCTGGGCGGTCACTGGCAGGGGCACCTGGGCAACTTCCAACTTCTTGCAGTAGGTAGGTGCCCCACGTCAGACGTTCGCTCCGTCACCCCCGGCCAACTCCCTGACTCTGACAGCAGTTGCCAACACCACTATAATTGCACCGGCTGACAGCAGCCACTTCAACCCCACAAGGCGACAAGGCTACTTATCCTATGGTTGTGTCAGCTTTCACGTGCCAGAATACCCAAGGTGCAAGCGAATCACCATTCCCAGTACCACTAAGCCGGCTTTCCTACATCATCTTTGGCGCCACTCCGTTGTGACCATATCACTTGAAGGCAATAGGAGATTCCGTTGCCTGAAGTCGTTGGTGTTGTGGTGGTGTTCTGTTGTCCTGCACTCCTTCATCTCAGCGTCATTTGCTCTTGGTCTCACTGGCGTCAGGCAGTCATTGACTTACTACACGTTACACTACAATCTACACTACATTCTGCCTTCCCTCTCTTACTCAGGTAGGTGCGAGGAAACTTCGACTCTTTACTTGTCAGCATTACCACCCAAGCACCCTCAATATCTACGACAGAATCGACGTGGACAACAACGGTACCATCGATCACCACTCTATTTCCATCTGGCTATTACAGTAGACCCCCAATATCTGTAATCCCAAGGTACACCTCTTCTATGAGAGCTTCCAAGCGACCTTTCCCGCGATACTCCTCCTTGTCCCCTTCGGCTCGCCAACGGTTGTTGAAGCGGCAACGCAGGACTGACTTTGGAGAATACCAGGGCTACAGGAAGATGGGCGACAACAGCTTTGGCTATCAGACCCGATCCCAGGGTCCTCCTCCCGCCTACTCAACTGTCGACCAAAGCCCCAAAGCCTATCCACAACACAAGGACCTCGGTCGACCTGGTGCGTACTATGTGCTCTCTATCTGCACCTTCCAGCAGTAGCAGTAAAACCAACTTGATACTGCTAACACTGCTTCACTTCTGACAGGCCGCCTTGCATCAAAATGGATTTCTGATCTCTTCACTGGCAATCTTGACATCGAACAGCTAGCATGCATACAGCACAGCAGCCCCTCAACACCTGCCTGTCATGACCTCATCTATGTCGCAAGTCAGTCTAGCACGGGGTTCAGTGACGGCAAAGCCGTAACTGTCTGTATATGTCGAACGTGCAAGAGTACATTTACAATCGGCTTACAACGCCCTGGTCACGTGTGTGAGAAGAGTTTCGAGCGCATGCACCACCTGGTCGTTACCAATGTCCTGGATACAGCTGGCATGCGCACCAGGTACTATCCGGTCAGGTCCCAGGTGCACTTTGCTTGTTCGGCAGTCCAGTGCACCATGACCGTCACAATCGATATCTGCGATCCTCGGCTGGACCCAAGGTGGGATGCGCCACTCACTGACCGGGAAGCCGTCCGGCGGAGGCTGAACGAGCTCATGCAGACTGACGACCGGAGTCGGTACGAGGACTTGACAACATCGCCGGACAGGCTCGACAAACTTTTCCCTGCATTCTACCTCATGCAGTACCTTCACGATGTCGTGAAGTCCGGTCCAGGAGCTGCTGAAAAGAAGGTGGCCTATCGAAACAAATTCTTTACTGTCTGCTTCTGGGACAGGTTTCCAGAACTCCTAGAATTGCTGGAGTTTCAGACTACAGAAGGAGACAGTGGTGACAAATCACTAGTCTTGCCTTGTCTTGAAGAGCAAGCCGCTACATCCTTCTTACCAGCAACGAGGCGAGCCTGGTTCGAGCTCATCCGCGCCCACCTATACTTCCTCGTGGCAGACCATCTGCGTGGCGACTTGATGCCACCCATGGATCTCTCCCTCCAACCACAGCTCGCCATATTCGAGTTCCTTGACTATAATCTGGACGCCAAGTATGCCAAAACTACTTGGAAACATATTGGCGATCTTAGCTCCGCCGACTTTGATATCCTGGGCATCAACGCGGACGCCCATGAGAGCATGCTATGGTACGCCTGTCTATGCCAGGGCCAGACGCACCCAGAGGGCAGAGAGAAGTATTACGATGCCCTATTCCGTGTGACCCGAGACAGAGAGAATGCCAGTCCTGAGCTCAGGAAGTACATAGAGGAAGAGCAACTGGAGCTGGCTATAGTGCGGTCAACTAGGGAAGCTCAGGCGAATTCGGACCCCTTGTCCAGGGCATACCGGACACTCGACTTGCCCAGTGATGCCATCGAAGAGATGATCATTCTCCAGTTCCAGAAGATCTTGAAATCCTCGTCACCGGTCGATAGCAAGAAACTCCGACAAGACCTATCCCTCATAGGCAGGGATAGAAGGAGCCTCGAGATCATGCGATGCTCGGTCAACTTTGAGCCTGAGGAAGCGATGGCATTTCTGGGGCTCCCTGCAGATGCTGATCCGGCCTTTATCCCCATTCAGGTCAACGCAAACGTGAATGAGGTATGTTGCGCTCCGCCCTCTAGAAGTGTCGCTTGGTATGATTCCTCGAAACTGACATCACCTCGCTCAGGACAAGAGCATCGACCGCTTGTTGGTCGCGGGTGCCCTGCGATCCCTTCTTGCCAAGAAGTATACTAATGGTGATCACGGCGACATGGAGGCGTTGGCCACAGTCTTGGAATTGGACGCACGCGAGCCTTGGATGTCCGAAACCGATTCAATCACAGTTGCCTCCGGACCTATCTTCCCGGCAGCCAACGTACCTACGGTGGACACCTCTCTTCCAGTTGGTTTGATGAACATTCGCAACACTTGTTACCTCAACAGCATTCTCCAATATTTCAATACCGTCTTGCCAGTGCGAAGTGTTGTGCTCAACTGGGAGGAGTACAAGCTGGAGCCGACGGAGGAGAATATCAATGCCCGTCGACTCGGTGGCACCGGCGTGGCTTTGGATAAGCCAGAGGCTTTCCTCGCAGCAAAGTTCGTGGAAGAGATGCGCTCGTTGTTCCTCGAGTTCCAAAGCTCGACTGCGGCTGCTATCAAGCCCCAACAGCGCTTGGCGCTTGCTGCCCTGAAGAACGCCGATCGGCTTCTAGAAGGCAAGCCTGCAGAACCCGCGACTACGGTATTTGGGCCGCAACCAGACCCAAACGCAGCAAGCAAGGAACAAGAGCCTCCGCCACCTCTGCCAGCAAGGCCATCGCCAAAACCACCTAGTCAATCCAATGAGCCTACTGTTACAGTGAACGCGATCTCTGAGCATGCTGACACCGCTAGCAACGTTAGCTCTGCCACGCTGGTCGACGCAAAGGACGAAGATGACCACCAAACATACGTAACGATTTCCGAGACCAATGACCATAAGCCTATACCTCAGGTAGTGCCAGCCAAAGAACGGGTGGCACTAGAGGATGACGATAAAGCGAAAGTGCCAGAGTCCGGAGAGGCCACAAATGGACGATCCAGAGGCCAAGAAAAAGACGCGCTGGGCGATTCTGATGCCAAGATGGGAGGAACGGATGAGCACGCGACTGCGAGTACGAGTGCAGTTGAAGCGAAGGTCGAGGCCACTCTTTCGATCGAGGAGAGGATCACAGAGGCTCTGAACGACGTGAGTGTTACCGGGACGGAACAGCAAGATGTCGAGGAGGTCATGGGCAATATTCTCGACCACTTTCATGCCGCAATCAAGCCTACTGGCACAGACAAGGACACTGGAAAACAGACAGACATTATCACTGAGACCTTTTACTGGTCCAGTGTCGTCAAGATCCGTAATGTCGACATGAAGACAGGTAAAGCAGGGTCTGATTTCAGGTCGGTGCCCGACTTGTCCAGGTGGATGACAGCGTTCCCTGCCAAGGACGAGAAGACCGACTTATACGGAGCCCTCGATTCCAACTTTGACCAGGAGTTTCAGGAGGACGGCAACGAAATGGTCACAGCCATCACCCGCGCACCTCCCATCCTGCACATCTACATCCAGAGGGGCCAGGAAATCAAAGGCGAGCTCAGCAGGAACAACAACGTAGTCGAAATTCCGGAGAGGTTATTTCTGGATCGCTACATGGATTGCCCCACTGATTCCGAGCTGTTCAAGAAGAGGCAGCGCAGTTGGAACCTAAAGAGACGACTACAAGCCCTAGATGTTTCGCCACCACTCGAGCTCCCGAAGGAAGAGAACATGGCGAAGAAGGAGGAGATCAAAGAGGCGGGCTATGAGGTCGTCGAACAGAATGTGGAGGATTATGAGACCCAGATGATCATCGACAATGGAGAGGAAGACTATGTTAGCATCAACGTCCCCTCCTTGCAGCCTGTCTCGAGCGAAAACGATCTTTCCGAAGGTCAACAGACATCTAGCGGAGATGTCGCCATGGGTGGCATGCACGATTCCTCCCTGACCAACCTGGACAGCGATGCCTCCAGGCGTTTAAGGGACCAGACTGCAGACGAAAAGCTCGGGCTCCGCGAAGAGTTGTCGACTTTGTTCTCGGGCATGACGGACGTGGCATATCGCCTGCATGCAGTCATTTGCCATGGCGGCGGCCTTGGCTTCGGGCACTACTGGGTGTGGATTTATGACTTCGATGAGAACGTATGGCGCAGCTACAACGATGAGAGGGTTGAAGTACATCGTGACGAGGCGAAAGTGCTTCGTGACCTCAATAGTAATGGCAAGCCATACTACGTTGCTTATGTACGCGAGGACGAGATCAGCCGGATGGTGAAGGTCCCTCCTCGCCACGCCCAGGCTTCCAGCACGACGGGCGAGGTCACAATGGGTGTACCCGGGGATGTCGACATGCAGGATCCAGAAGTGCCCATTGTGGAGCATCACGAGTAGAACTCGGACGCCTACAATGACGGCTACAAGGACCTTGGAGGATCTGCTTCTCGGGGTAGAAGTTCAGCTTCACCCCCAGAGGACAAGGTATTCGACCCCTTTGCGCCGTTTGATAATGATGTGTTGCCTCCGGCACTGCTTCCAGATTCTTTATTGGATGCGCCCACAATGCAGGCCGACTCCATCATGAAGGACTGTCTCCCTATAAAGCGGGATGCTATGCCCATGACACAAAACGATACAAAGTCCGGGTCTACGGGAGAGGAGGATGCGCCTGGGGATAAGGTCCCTATCGAAGAGTGGGGACCATGGCAGCAGCCAAGAGATACGGAGGCTGTTGTAGGTGTATCGCCCGAGAAGTTGCTCAAGGAAAAGCCAATACCAGAACAGGGCCGCAAAACTGACCGTCGACTCAGCGAGGGCGATATGCGGTCCATTGACGGTAAACAGTCTCCTTCGCCTCGTTCGAGATTGGACGATAGCCACATTCTATCCTCGGGGCCGCAAGCGGGTACTTACGGGTCTAATTCCCCGCCTCATGACCCAGGCAACGAGCGGATTTGCATCAAGTCGCGTAGGGATGATCGCCAATATTCGTCACCACCAGTGCAGCCAGTATGTGGGCCTGATTCACGAGTTCCTTCCGAAGAGCTTGGCGGACAGGGACAAGCCGCTGCCCTTGGGCCCATACCACTGCCACCAGAGCCAATTCCCCCCAGCCTGTGCGTTTTGCCGTCCGAAGCTCACATGCCTCAACTTGATGGGTCTGGGGGTGACGTGGAAATGCAAGACGAGCCGGTCGAGGATTGCTGGGGCGATGCTCCCATAGAGGAGGCTTCTGTGGCAGATATGCACAGGCAAAATTCGACCGCATGGGAAGACCGCGCCAGGAACTACTTGGAAGGCAGTAACTCCTTTAGTCCCTTGGGCGCAGCAGCGCCCCACAGCGAACTATCTTCCCGCTACACTGAACTGCAGTTACCAGGATCACCACCAGGCGGGCCTACTTCGGAGCATGGTCACAGCTATCTTGACTTTGGCATCACAGGAGCTATCAGGCCGACGGCTGAGGGGCTGGATGGGGTGGTAGAGCACAGAGACAGCCCACATGCCGCATCTACTAAACAGCACAAGACCACACCTGGCCTGTTTCAACCACCGAGAGATGTGGATCTATCCGACACGACTGCTTGGGCGCGACCACTTGTACAGGCGCAACCTCTCCCACCTCAACCGGGATCCCGACTCTGGCCTGGACAGAAGCGAACTAGGCAGGCAGAGTCCTCAGGACAGGAACAAGAGCCTGTGATTGATTTTTCTCAGTTCGTCCGGCCTGCACGGAGGTCGCGTCCAGATTCCGATGACCACGTCCCTGAGTACTTGATGGAGCGCTTCATGAAAGTCTTGCAGGATCAGGGAGAAGAAAGTGCTCGCGTCTTCCTCAGACAGATGAAGTCGCGAGAGGATCGGCCTCTTCAAAGCTGGCGGCAGAATGGCAACAGGAGCGCAACCAAGAAGTCTGCTTTTAGGACCAGAGTGGCCAGCCGAAAGTTCGGGCCTCCGACCATTGCCCCGTCTACGCCGCGCCCATCTCGCCGAGGACAAGGCCGTGAACAAGGGATCAGCATCGATTCCATCTTTCATCCCTCCGAGAATGACCCATATGGCGGTATCCTCGCGTTCGGCCGCCTGGAGACCCCCAACGGTGCAGTTATCGCGGAGGATCCATCGGCCTACGGAATTACTGAGATACGGAACGCAAGGGGCGTCAGGGTCATGAGAAGCTCATCGTCGCGTGCGCGCAGCGATGGTGGCCAGTCTCCGGCACTGAACAGGCACGTCATTGATATCCACATTGATGACGACCTGGCCGGTGCTGCGGAGGTGGGTGCACCTGTGGAGAAGTTCAGACGGTTGATGAGCTCGAGTCCGCTTGCCGGACGGGGTGTTCGTGGGTCCCGGGGTACGGGGGGCTCAGAAATTGGTCTGTGTACGCCTGGAGTGTTTTCTGGGGTTATGGCGCGGGGAGGTGCAGTTGATGATGGCGATGTGAAGGTGGTGAGGGAGGAAGAGTTGGCGAGGGAGAGGAAAATGGTGAGGGAACGAGAGATGGCGAGGCAAAGAGCATGAATGCGGTTGGTAGTGGGGGGTCCTCCTATCCTACTTTCCAAGGATGATGAGGCTGGTGCAGAAGTTTGAGTAAACTGGGGAAGAAGCAGAGACGCTCTGTAGGTTCTAGACATAGCGAGGCATAGCTGATAGATCGGGAGGGTTCGGACTTGCTTGTTTTATTAGCATGAATCATCTTCTGGGGATGACTAGATCATCGATACATTCATTCATGATCGCGAATACGAGTCGACCACTCATAATCTGGGGCTTTCTTCTGAACGGTATCGAATGTCTTCCGTCCACGAGTGGATGTCTTGGTAGGTATGGTATGTCATTGCTTGAAGATCGACATACTGTGGGTGTGATGCGCGGATCAACAAACGGGTAAGCTTACTTATCAGATAAAGTACGGCGGATCACGTCGATCCTCAAGATCATCATCTTCAACATACATACGCTACGAGGTCGGGGTCTGACCCGTGAGCTGCTGTTGTGTTGTATGTATGTACTGGGCAGGTCATGCATGGAATGCAACGAAGCCGATAGATGTCACCGAGATGAACAATTTGACGGTACCGAAGCGAGATAAGGTAGCCGGAGGGGTTGCATACTGAGCCAGGGTCAGCTTACTTGCGCCGCATTACCATACCATGGTGTACATGCAAGAAAGCCATAGCCCAGCGGTGGTAACGCCGTACATACATACAACCGCCCACATGGTAAAATCAGCACAGGACAGCGCGATGCCTCGTCTTACTGGTGGATGAACTCGATGGCATCAGTACCCGGACTCCAGGGATCGCACGTTCTTCGTTGTCATAACTCCTATATACATGCATTATCTCATTACCAGCGCCTTGCCGTAATGTCAGGAGTACCTACGCCAAGACCGAGCTAGGCGTATTATGTACTATGTATGTACTGGGAAGGGGAAGAGAGGGTCGAAGGTGGGACTGAGAGTTCGTTTATCTACTGCAGGGGCCGCAGCGCCGCATATTCCCTCCTGCATGTCAACGCAGCGCTGGGAGTACTGTACGTATGTATTGTCGGGCGGAAAAGCGGGAACAATGCCTCTGTACCTACCTCACTGTTGACGTGATGATGGCAAACAGAAACCGCACATAAGTCGTTGATCAGGTGCTTGGGGCAAAGAAAGGGGGCCCTTCAGAGAGGAGCGGGAGAGGCGGAAGGCTACCCATGTTGGGAACTGATCCCCGGATCGACGAGCGGATGCACCCGCCCTGGTGCTACCCTATACAACAATGTGGGGTTTGTCAGTAGCGGGAGAGGATTCGAAACGAACAATCCTTCCGTTGAACCCTACCAGGCCTGATGTCTAGACAATTATCAATGGAGCTGATGAGCATGGGACGAACCACCCACGGCCTTTCGGCCCCGTGAGTCTAGCCCGACTCCATCCGGATGCAGCGCCGGAGATTGGACGAGGGGAATCCGGGCCGAAGTCTTCAGTGAGTGCGAAGTGGGCGAAGGCTTTAACTCTATATGATCTTCTCACTAACCGACCTCCAGGGCTTGCGATATGCCCCATTCCACAAGCAGCATCAACGCCGAGGCGTAGATCGATGGGATGCGACGGGGTCCCTGTCCTCGGAGCCTCTCCCGAGATGAGAGTATACTGACCGCTGCTCCTCTTCCTCTCACCGTCAAAATTCACTCATGATCGCAGCCTCATCGTCAAGAGTGTCGGCTCGTTATCTTTCGGTGCCAAGGCCATATAGTGGATCGAGTGGTCCTCTCTACCTGGCTATGTGGTTATCAATCCCTGTAGCTCGCACGACATGGGCTGGGCCAAGGGAGCCGTTGACAATGGGATGAGGGCTGGTAGATCTTCAGTTAAGAGGGATGTGACTGTATAAGTACAACGCCAATTATCTCCTCGTCTCGCATCAACTTTCACTCCTTTCACGCAGGTGCGAGCTTCAGGTTGTCAGAGAACTGTGCATTCCTTCCCTTCTTGTCCAACCTCGGCACCCTCCCCCCAGCCGGTCGTTTGTTTCTCGCAGGGCAGGATTGCTTTGTCGATATCCCGGCCATCAATATTTCATAACAAATATACTATACCTCACGCCAATCAATATGAGGTCCTGCATCCTGGCAGCTGTGGCTGTCCCTGCCGTTCTGGCCGCCGCTTGCAACAAGAGGTCAAGCGAATCCTCTGTCCCGACCCTCGCCGCCGCATCGGCATCCGCCTCCGGGGCCGGCTCAAGCAATCCCCCCTACCCGTACTCAGGCACCGTGCCCTCGCTCTCTCTTAGACCTACCGGAGGTTCAAGGGTAGTCATCCCCCATAACCACAACTCCACCTCAGTCGCCGGCTCGAGCAGCACCCCAGCTGCCGCTGCCACGACCGGCGTCCCAACCCAGACCAGCCTCGCCGTGACAGGCAACGGTGGCACTACCTGCACCGTCACCGCCGCGGCCGAGATCTCCTCCGCCGTAGCCTCGTGCACCAACATCCTCCTTGACAACGTCTCCCTGCCGGCCTCCTCCACGCTCGACCTGCAGGGCCTGCAGCCCAGCGCGGTAGTCGTCTTCAGCGGCACCACATCCTTCGGGTACACCCCCGACGAGAGCTTCGACCCCATCGTGGTGTCGGGCGACTACATCACCATCACCGGCACGGCGGACCACGTCATCGACGGCAACGGGCAGGCGTACTGGGACGGCAAGGGGTCCAACGGGGGCACCACCAAGCCGGACCACTTCTTCGTCGTCAAGTCGACGAGCCACGCGACCATCGAGAACCTCAACATCCAGAACTGGCCCACGCACGCGTTCGACATCACGAGCAACGAGCACCTCACCGTGCGGAACCTGCTCCTCAACAACACGGCGGGCGACGTTCCCAACGCCCGGTCGGGCACCAAGGCGGCGGCGCACAACTCGGACGGGTTCGACATCAAGTCGTCGGACTTCGTCACGCTGAGCGCCATCAGCGTGTACAACCAGGACGACTGCGTGGCCGTCACCTCGGGGACGCACATCGCCGTGAGCGGGCTGTACTGCTCGGGCGGGCACGGGCTGTCGATCGGGTCGATCGGGGGCAAGAGCAACAACACGGTGGACAGCGTGACCTTCTCGGACTCGGTGGTGGTGGACAGCCAGAACGGGGTGCGCATCAAGAGCAACAGCAACACGACGGGGAGCGTGACGAATATACTGTACAGGGGGATCACCATCTCCAACATCTCGAACTACGGGCTGGACATCCAGCAGGACTACCTGAACGGGGGCCCGACGGGGGAGCCGACGAACGGGGTGACGATCGCGAATGTCACCTTTGAGAATGTCACCGGTACGGTGCAGGATGATGCGTATAGTTATTATATCCTGTGTGGGGATGGGTCGTGTGGGGACTTTACGTTCAAGGACTTGGATATTACGGGGGGGAAGGAGAGTTGTAATTACCCTTCTGATACTTGCCCTTCTTAGAGAGTGTCTTGGGGGTTACTTGGGACGATGGGTGAAGGGGGTGGTTCTGTCCAGTCCGGGCATGGGCGGCAGGGGATCAGGTTGTTTAGATGAATTCTGTACATATCTGTATATAACTTTACTTCTGATGGGACATATTTTGCAACCGCCTGCCAGCAGGGCCACTCGGGACTGCACCTGCTTGGTCCAATCTCCCTTCCCTACTATACTACTCTGATATGTGTTGCGCGTACAGTATCGACCTCCCTGTGCGTCTCCCGGACAATCGTACACCCGCCATGGGATGAGTAGAGCCCTCAACCCGCCTCCTGTGCATCACCATTCTACTCAATGGCCCTCTTCTGCTGGTTCCCGCCTCGCCAGGGGTGAAGTTCAGCTCGCAAGCGACCCAAAGATTGATGACATTTGAATCGAGACAACACGCCGAGCGGTTGAAGCCCAGACTTCTCGAAGCCAAGGTCCGACATAACGTCCCCCGCCTCTCCATCGGCCACAGGCTCACGCAACAAACTTAGTATGACTCCCCGTGACCAGCACCTTCCCCCCCTCCCCCTCCCGCGCAACCTTCCTGATCTCCACCCCCGTATACGCCAGGTTCCTCCCCAGCCTGTTCACCCAGCACTCCACCTCGACCTCGTCGCCCACCCGCGCGCTGGCCACGTAGCTCAGGTGGATGTCCGTCGACACGCCCGTCTTCTCCCCGCCGCTCCTGGCCACGATGGCCATGCCCGCCGAGAAGTCCACGACGGCCGCCGACGTGGTGCCGTGGATGCCGCCCAGGGAGTTGACGTGCTGGTCCTCCAGGACCAGGCGGCCCGTCACGCGGCCGTCGGACGTGGCGGACGCGAGGCGGATGGTGGGGATGAGGAGGCTGTAGGGCTGGGAGGTGGTGATCTTTGTGGCCCAGACTTTGGAGACGTGGGTGTACACGGAGATTGGGGCGTTGGGAGATGATGGTTGGTCTGCCATTTTTGTTTTCCGGAGTGGTGGTTTTTCTTGGGAGTTGGGTGAGTTGAAGGCTATGAGAGGACTCGGTAGGATGAGAAGGGATCGGACTCTTGCTGGCAGTGGGGTGTGGTTCTGGCTGTGGTGGCCGTCGAGGCAGGGCTGGGCGGTCCCAGGGCGAGATGGGGAAGGAGACGGTGCTTATGAAGCAGGGATTCAGAAATATGCTCGTGATTCACTTGTTCACTTCCCGGAAACCCTCTCATATAGCTGTCGATGATACTCAACTGATGAGTCGACGTCGAAGTGTGGCTGACCTGCTGTACTATTGTGGCTTGCTGTGGCTTTCAGGGGGCCTTTTGATGGTACATGATCACTTAAGGGTTAGGGTTAGGATCACTTGCAACCTTGCAGCGACATACCTCAGCCCCGGGAAGGAAGAGGATGCACCAACACCAGTCTCAGTCTCAGTCCTGTATCCTACAACGAAGATGGGGAGAGATTGTCGACCTGGCTCGGCTTGAGGGGGGTGAGGAAGTAGCACCGCACGACGGCGACGTATGTGGCGGGGCTTGTTATCCGGGGGTTGGAGGACTGATATCTCCATTTCACCGAGGAGTCCAGGCGGTCCCGAGATCTGCTAAGGGGCGGAAGTTTTTTCATACCTCGTTCCCGTTGGTCTGTATTGTGAAGCGTTGGGTGGTTTGGGAGAGGTACATGGGACGTTCGAACTTGTTCTGTTTGATTCTTTGCATTGGTATGATTCGGAAAATAATACTACAGCGTGGCAATAATATCTTCGAGTCTACATTCACGAAGACACCATGTGGACTGTATTGCAACATCTCCCTCCTGTTCCCATGTCTAGTTTTAGAACCTAGCACTACTTGGAGACGGGTGGGGGTGCAGCCACATGAACACCGAGCGTGATGCCAGAATCAATAGGGAGCCCCGTGCCGTTGATGTAGCTTGCACTCGGGCTGCACAAGAACACGATGTAATCCGCAACCTCGTCGACCGCAGCGACGCGTTTCAGCGGCGAAACCGCCTTGATCGCTTGCTCCAGGTACGGCACACGCTTGAGACTGGCGTGGTTCATGGGTGTGTCGACCCACGATGGGCAGACAGCGTTGACGCGGATGTTGAAACCGACGCAATCGATTGCTGTCATTCGAAGGGTTATCAGTTAGTATCAACAGCTACAGGGGACGGCTATGATTAGTACCTACCAGCGGACTTCGCGACGCCAAGAATCGCATGCTTCGACGTTGCGTAGTTCAGCATGCCTGGGGCGACGATGTACGACTGGACGGAGCCGAGGAGAACAATAGAGCCCCTGCCGAGGGTACGCGTGGTTCCGTGACGCCCACTGGCATGCACGAGCTCATCCTAAGCGGACACGGCCGCCGTGACAGCGCGAACAAAGTATACCGCTCATTTGATATCGATAGCGACCGTCTTGTCGAACACGTCGAGCTACAGTTGCGGCGTGATGGCTTCAGAGATGTTCCCAAGCTGCGAAGGAGATGTCAGTTCCCGCTAGATGTAAACCCGTCAT
Source organism: Cytospora leucostoma (assembly GCA_003795295.1). Classification (NCBI taxonomy): domain Eukaryota; kingdom Fungi; phylum Ascomycota; class Sordariomycetes; order Diaporthales; family Cytosporaceae; genus Cytospora; species Cytospora leucostoma. The sequence continues at coordinate 429,897 of LKEB01000008.1, read as the reverse complement.
GCTCGCGCGTTGAACGCTGATACTATGTGAGGACTCCGGCACTGTTGACAGCGTAGTCGATGCGACCGACGCGGTTGACCGCCTCCTGGACAACTTCCTCGTCGGACACCTCCACCTCGATGACGAGGGTGCGGTATTACGCATTCCTGGCCCACTTCCGGCTCTCCTCTGCGGCCTCCTGGGCGCCCTGATCGTTCAGATCCGCAAAGGCGACGCCCTAGACGCCAGCTTCGGCAGGTGCGGTTGCCGTTACTTTTCAGATGCCGGCTGCAGCCTGTAGGTTGGAAGAACTTACAGTCTTTAATGTGCTAAGGATGGTACCACGGAAGTATCGTGCAATAGGTGGACTGCTTACGCCCGTGACAAGGACGAACCTGGTGTCTAGCAGGCTGGCGATTATCAATATCAAACACTGAATACGTGCCGAAGCGTATAAGTATCCTTGATATGAATTTGACTAATTATTATATCTATTTAATAGATGATTATAGTTCTGGCTCTCGAAGAGATACTTCTCTGTGCGTTAAGGGGTTTATGTGAATAAAGAGGTTTAAGGTGTACTATGCAATATCAACGTAGATTTAATAGTAAGAGATGTCCACCGTGTCAAAAATCAGGTGCTGTGCCGCAACGTTGGTTGCTTTCTTCTGTTGTCATGCATGCACCCTGGTACTCACAATTGTTGGTCATGACATTTCCGGCTCGATAATGGTTCCCATGCCCACATGGCAGACCCATGGATAATGTTTTCTCTATTAAAGCCCAGGAGGCGTGTCCGGGCACTGGCATTCGGATTCATTTATCTATCTCAGGACAGAGACCAGACCCCCTCAGCAACGTCTCTTCCGGTTTCAAACTTCCACTTTCAAAATTCCTTCATAGGATACCACGATCCACGTTACTTTGTCTCATGTTCGGCAACTTGTCAACATGTCGAAAGCAAACCATGATACGAGCGTGACTGAAGGCTCTTCGCCTCGTGATGAAGCTGCAACAAGCCCGCTGCCTGGCAGCAAAAACAACATTGGGGCCACAAGCAAGGAATACGAAAGCATGCAGTCTTACCTGCAGGGCTTCAGATTGATTCTGATGATCGTAGCGTACGTCAAAACCAAGAAGATGATACATGTGACGATATGGAAGCTTACTGTGGGACAGAATCTGCTTGTGCCTGTTCCTCACGAACCTGGAAATTCCAATCGTCACAACTGCCCTGATTGGAATCACCGATGATCTTGGAGGTTTCAACAAAGCCAGTTGGGTGATATCAGCCTACCTTCTTGGCTACGTCGGTGAGTTCACCTGGAAAGGCTGTCTTAGAGGCAATGCTGACTGATCCCGGCTCTTGAAGGCGTTCTCATCATTTTCTCCAAACTCAGCGATATCTTCGGGAGAAAATCGATGCTCCTCGTTGCAGTCCTCACTTTTGCAATATTCTCCGGCGCATGTGGAGCAGCGCAGACCATCGAGCAATTGTTGGTAATCACCCATGGACAGCAAGCATGTGTACTACGCGCGTCTGAAAGCTAATCATCGCCACAGGATCGTGTTCCGAGCGTTCCAAGGGATTGGCGGAGCAGGCAATTACTCATTGTGCACGGTGATCTTGATCGAGCTTGTCCCCTCCCACAAGTACGCAAAGTTGACCACATTTGTATCTCTGTTCTACTCGCTCTCGTTGTTGTTGGGGCCTATCTTCGGTGGGGTCATCAGTGAAAACACGACCTGGCGGTGGATATTCCTGCTCAAGTAAGTGAACACGGAAGATACTTTGGTCCCACATCCCTCCCATAGCTTTTCTGATGTGAGCCCCATCATAGTGTACCTGCTGCCGTCGTAGCTGCGATCATCATCATTCTTGCCATGCCAAACGGGTTCCCGTACCACGGAAGACCGCGAGAAGAGCGACCCAATACCAACCGCATCATATCGAGGAAAGTGGCAAAGCGTCTCGACTCGTTCGGAGCGGCTTTGCTTCTTCTAGCTACCCTGTTTCTGGTGGCAGCACTGGAGGAAGCAGACGTGGATTATCCGTGGAAGTCTTCCTTCGTCATTGCGTTACTGACCATCTCCGGCCTGAGTTGGGTCGGGTTCCTATTGTGGTCTTGGCACACCACCTCACAGGCAGGCTTTCGCGAGCCAATCTTCCCCTGGCGATTTGTGCAAAATCGAGTGCTGATTGGCATGCTCTTGTGAGTATTAAACAGTTGCCGGCCCACCGCCAACCGTGAGGGTCACCCGCTAACGCATCGGCAGGAGTGCGGTCTTCCTTGGCGGGCCTTGGTTCTGTGCTATTTTCCAGCTACCTCAGAGGTTCCAGATTGTCAACTCTTTGAGCCCACTGGAGGCCGGAGTCAGGTTGATACCCTTCACTCTTGCTGCTCCTATTGGGTCAATCGTCTCAGCTGCGTTAGCTAAGACTGCCAAGATACCCCCCATCTACTTGGTCATTTTTGCTGCAGTACTGCAAGTGATAGGATTTGCATTACTATCGACTCTACCCAAGACGCACCACGTGGCAGCAGCGCAATATGGCTATCAGATCATTGCTGGATTTGGATGTGGCATCAATATTTCACTCCTGCTTGTCATGATGCCGTTTCGAGTCCAGGAAAGGGACAAAGGCGAGTCACTTCCATGGAGAAAGTAGAGTTTCCATGCTAATTTGTTCAATAGCGGTTGCATTGGGTTCAGTCGGTCAATTCCGTGTAATGGGTGGTGTGATCGGCCTGGCAATCGTCACAACAGCGTTCAATGGGCTTGTCAGAGGCCAACTCGGCAATTTGGTGTCTACATCACAACTCAATACGCTATTGAAATCACCTGAAACGATTACTGCTTTCCCGGATTCTCTTCAGAATACTATTCGAGAGACATTTGCAGATGGTTACACGCTTCAGATCAAGATATTGGCCGGTTTAGCTGCAGGCCAAATTCCAGCAGCGCTTCTTATGTGGGAAAAGGAACAGATCATGGTTTAAGCCATTGACAACCCTGGGACGTTTGATGGACTGTTCGTCCGAGTGTGTAAACTGAGTGTAGCCAAGAAATTTTATCAATACAACGCTAAAACCGTGTAATCCGTGATCTTCCTGCCTCCAATGCGTAACGAGTGTACACGAGTTGTCAAATGCCTCCGAGGTTCGATGCTCCTCGTGGGTGCAACCTTCTGGGCTTCTTTTTTGCTCCAGGTACCGGGAACCAGTCCCAGCCCTTCGACAGCAGCTTACTACACTACTGTGTACGTATCAGTGCACACCCTTGTCGAGCGGACTGCAGTGGCGGACGATACCACCTCGGAACCAGCAGCTCTCATTGCTGTGCCGCAGCTTACTACACTGCGTGCATATCCATGGATGCCCGAGGCCAAAACAGCCGCCGGGTCCGGAAAAGACTAACCGTATATATCTAGCGATGTTCTGCACGTTGTTGATAGCAACCCGCTCACTAATGCAGGTGTGGTGACGCGACCAACGGGCAGTGACCGAGGAGGCTCTGTTGGGCGAGTATGTATCACGAAGATACTACGTCGGTCAGAGATTGATGCCTGCACGTTCTTTGGCCCCCAACTCATGATGTTGTGCAATCCAGTTTTCCACCAGGCTCGGGTAAGCAGCCGGTGGGCCGGTACCTACTCGGAGTATACGTTAGGGGTTCTTCCCAGGACCTGGGCGCACCTCTGTACAGGGGCTCTTCCCAGCTTCGGGGCAGTCAAGGTCCGAGGATTCTTCAAGTAGCATATTTGTATCGACCCGGCAACGCTCATGTGAAGTGGTAAAAATAGAAGACGTTGGCTGTGTAGTCGGGTCCTTTCAAGTAAGGATCTGCGAGAGCGTGGGACTGGCTCTTCATGCCACCACCAGGACAGGAAGGCTAGATTGTTGGTTCATACCTACTGCGCGACCCGAAACCCAGGGTATCACTCGCTAATGGGATCGCCCGATTGCTATTATTGACTGCGTGAAATGCTGCCAGTGACGGCGTGAAATGGTCATCATTCTCAGTACCGGACAGGGTGTTATAACCAGACGGTGTGTCTCACTCTCCTGCCATCCGTCTCACTAAGTAGCGGAAAACGTATCAATTCAGGAGAACACCAATACCTGAGAATGGATCAGTCTGAGATGGATGCTCGCCTCAATGGTCCGGCATTGGCCCCACCACCTGGACACACCTCGAACTTGATCGACCCTCCGAACCATGTGTTGGCATCTTACCTCGTGACCTTCATCGCTTTGTCAGTTTCCACACTTGCTATTGCAATGCGTATGTACACGAGAATCTGCATAATCAAGAAATTCAACCTCGCGGATTGTAAGTAACCCATCGCAAAGCAATTTCGAGTCTGCGCTGACAGGTTCACAGATTCCGTCCTGGTCGGCTGGGTAACGTCTCCTAAGCTCCCTCATGGTCGTTAATCTTCTGACATCATTACTATGTATTTAGGCACTTTGCGTGTGTTTCGTTGGAACGATCTGCCGGATCATCCAGTATGGACCCGGAGTACACCAATGGGACATGAGGTTGAAAGACCTGAGTGGCTTCCTATATGTAAGGCAGAACTCTTTCTACATCCTCTCGGATGTTATACAATGTTGAGAATGCTGACAAGTCATCAACCACTAAGTGGTATCGCATAGGATCTGTTATATACGGCTTGGTCATGTGCTTCGTCAAGCTCTCGATCCTCATACAGTACATGCAAATCTTCATGCCTCAGAAAAAGCCGCGGAGTCTCTATTGGATCACCATATTACTTATGACGATTAACGTAGTAAGCTACGTCATTTTGTCATTCATCGAAATCTTCGGCTGCACTCCGATGGAGAAAGCATGGAATCCTCTGGTCACGGGCGGCCACTGCCTGAATACCTTGGTGTTGAACACAGCTGCCACCAGTGTCAACACCGGGTCAGACCTCCTTATCTTGGCAATACCGCACTTGGTGATTTGGCGCCTCAACATGAAATGGAAACATAAAGCCGCCATTTCCGTCGTGTTCGGGGTAGCTATCCTGTGAGCTCCCCCTCCCCCCCCCCAATCCCTTCCCCGTTGACCCAAGCACGAAACGGCACAAATGTCCTCCTCGATGTCACCGCCATTGAAACCCGTCTTCGTGCTGACCATACCACAAAGTGCTATTGCATCATCAGTTATCCGTCTGAACTACTGTGTGCAATTGCATCACTCGGACGACATTGCCTATTATACCTGGCTATCTGGCATTTGGGCCTTGCCTGAGACAATGTTTGGGATACTCGTGGCTTGCCTCCCAGTCTTCCGACCCTTTGTGCGCCACTTGGCTGAAGGCAAGTTCTACAAGGCGATCTCATCCTCCCTACAGGGGCTCATGACGAATCGAAAAAGAGCACCGGGCGGGTTGAAGCAGCCCGAGGCGTACAAGTTGAGCGATTCGAACGAGGTCATTGCCTGGCCTCCCAAAGCAAAAACTGGAATGACGTGGGTAGAGGCAGCATATGGTGGAGGCCTCATTTCGAGTTCCAGTACTAATTGCCTGCGCGTGGACACGACGATCGAGACTACAGTCGAAGAGGTACACTTGTGATAACACAGGAATGGGCCAGGACAATTTGGGCGACCACTCCCGTGTCCTTTGTCTTCGGATTTGGTGGCTCCCCCATCGATGTGTAATCGTTGGGATTTGGGAAAGGACCACGCTATTTTGTGCTGAATTTGCTTCTTTACATATACCCAAGTCCGTTCTCCCAATTGCAGGTGTCTACTTAGGCTAGCTGAAGCTTTTCAAATGCGATTGCTCTCATCGGTACACAATCTCAATGCATCAGTGTGTGACTTGCGTAGCGAGTTTGGTAGATGTACCGCCGTCCACCCCGCCGCGATGAGGCAAGCAGCCCAAGAAACAGCTCCAACGTTTCGCACTCGGAAGACCACGGATATCTCAAAGAGGCATCTCTGTATGCGGTGTTACTACCCTACGGTATGCAGGCGCGCAGCGTGGGGGCCTGCTGCAGACGGCTCAAAATTTGCCACGAGTGTTTTCCGGCACAGAGGTCGATTGCATCGGCTCCGAATGTTGTTGGACACTACTCCGTATCACCGGAAGTTGGTTGTGCTTATAAATAGATTGTTGGTTCACTTATTTTGCTTGCCCTCCGCCCAGGGCCAACAGTTACATAGCTTCGGGGCCGCATATGCAACTAACCAACGGAGTATCTACTTAGGTTGTAATGGGCATTCACACAAGATTGCTCGAACAGCTGCTGAGAAGCAGAGATGAGGATGTAAAGTGTTTAAATAAGCTTAGTATATCATTAGACTAGCTTACTGTATCAAGGTATAAGGCTTCTTGCAAGGTCTATATACTTTATAGCGGCTTTAAGTTCTCTAAAGCATCTAAGGAAGATATTACTATGATTGGGCCTGCTTAGTTTCCAAGGGACGGAGGTTGTCACACATTGCAACGGACTTATGCAGTAGATAATTGGAAGGCTGGAGCGTGGGACCCTTGATACCTGAGATCAGCAGCTGGACGCACGAAGCGCAAGCACTACCCTAGGGTACAGCCCGGGCGGCTCTGCTGCAGACAGTAACACCTACCTAGGTGGGCAATGATCCTCCCTGTTGCAGTGACATCGAAGCAGTTCTTGTGAACCGTAGGTTGCATTCCGAGCTCATACTCAATCTGCATATGCACGAAGTGGAGTTTGATTTGATGCAGGTGAGTGTTGTCAACCCTTGGGAAGTTGGGGGCTGAATCTGCAATAATCTCCTGCACGATTTCGGGGTACAATACTACAGTGATTACCAACAGACACAGTGTCGAGTCCCTCGGAAAAGGGTTCCAACGAAGAGCTAAAGTCGCAACGCAGTTTCCCACGAAGCACAGCGTTGTACTAGGCGACCCTCCGAGGTTACACCAAAAGCAGACCTGATGATGAACGCAGAGTCGCATTGGAAGACTTGAATCGTTATCCTGGTCTGCATGAGGCCGTTCGGAGATGCTTACTGCATTGGAAGGCACAGAGGTCCATCCGAGGATTGCTATCATTGCTACCAACAAGTGGGATTCGCGCAGACAAGGTGGCCTCCGGACTGCTGTTGGACGAGTTGGCGGCGCAAAGCAGACTCGTTGGTGTGAATATGGCCTGATCCTGTGATCCGAGCCATGTCGTTAGCCGACCGGGAAGTCCTACCCGAAAGGACCCCGACGAACAGAGTCGAGGCTCGCCTGCGTATCTGTAATGGGTATCTACTCAAGTACCTAGTACATTTGCTCAATAATCACAGCGAGCGGGTCTATCACAACGAAGATTTGTACGGAATCAATTGATCCGACCCTCTGCCCCGCGCCCCACCCCCGAACTCTCTCTAAGTACACAATACTGAACGAGACATCCGAAGCACCAGTAATAACTCCATACTCTGTATGTATTCAACCGCCATACTGGCTTCCTCTAGACTGTACAGGAGACACTACTGGCCCTCGTCGGCCCTTTGAATAGCCCTCTGGATGACACGAACAGCATTGAGAACACCATCCGGATCCTTTGGTCCAGGGATCTCGTGGCCGCCTTGGTGTATGAAGTCAGCCCTCTGACTGCTGGAGCATAGCTTGCTCAAGACCGGTCCGCATGTAGGGTGGGTGTGATCGTGGGCACCCCAGATATGCGCCGTTGGGATTTGGATCACCTCCCCGTCTTCCTCAAAGCTCATAAGACGCCTTGCCGCAGCATATGCAGCCGATGGATCCTCCGGCACACCCCCGCAGAAGAAGATCGCGCAACGGAAGACGGGCCGTAGCCGAGCCTCGCGTGGGGTTTGCTGCAGCTGGTGGATCAATAACGCCGCTGCTAACCCTGCCCCCTGGGAGAACGCCATCACCCCATCGAACGGGCCTTCTTCCTCGACGAACTTCTCCAAGTCACTCAGTGCCTTGAAGCAACTCTCAAGAGACGTCTCGTCTCCATACTGGAGAAATTCTTCATTGGAACTGGCAATCATACCAATACCTGAAGCGTGCGTCAACTGGTCAGCTGCTTGTTCGACTCCATTCCTGCAAGTTTCCAAAATCTTCTCACCTGGTGCCATAGGAGCTGAGATTGCCCCATCTACATACTCATATGTATGGAGACTCCCAAGACCATGACGTATAGCAGCTGAGGCAAGGTTGTGAGTATGTGATTGCTCGGTGGGAGCCTTGGTTCATGAGCCAAGGTTTCGTTAGGGAACGAACCTGTTTGCATCTCGAAGATCTGATTGCAAGAATTAGTTTCCTGATATTGTCTGCTTCTTCATATCTCTGAGAGAACTACTGAAATAATGGAAATCTGCTGGAACGAAAGGGTGGATGTGCTCACCTTGCTGTTGGTGCCCTTACCATGAAGACAGAGGAAACGCATGATGGGCTTGCTCTTCGGGCATCGATCGAATCAATATCAGATTATCGAAACGTATGTGACTTTGCAAGCATCTCTTTCTTTTTCTTTATATACCAACAACATATCTCTGCCTCCCGGAGGGTGCTGCAGGGATAGTTCTTGGCTTCCACAAGCATCTTGACTGAAATAGTTACATACTATTTACCTGTATTGTAGTATCTACAAGTGGAGCATACTTATTGATTGCAGCCAAAGCTAACTAAAGGTCCAATAGAGAGGAAGGATAATGCGGGTCACTAAGTATGAATGTTTGTTACAGACCCTTCTTCACCTTCACCATCCGCACCCCCTCCCCCTTCTCTCCACCCACTCCTCTCCTTGAGCCGGATCCGTTTTTAGGCGCCGACTCGGTAGCAGTAGGATTATTTACTATGCCGGTCGATTCAAACCCCTGCTAGAGGTACATAACTGGACACTGCTGCCGAAATAGCGTCTAAAGCAATGGGACGCTGTGTGATGTTATCAAGGAGGTAAGGTGGTGGGGGCGGCGGGAGAAGGCGGAGGATATGCTGGAGAGATGGGCGGGGCCGAAGGTGTGAGGATGATCATGTCTGTTGCTCGATTGTCTGTTATTGCTTGAGGGTGTTCGAACTTGATTTCGATCTTGACACCCTATTTCAGATTTTGAGTCCGCAATTATCCAGTTATATAAAATGAACGACACTCCCTGTGTGCATTGAATAAGATCTGCATTGCAGCTCATCCAAGATCCCTAATCAACAATTTCCTTCCATAACGATGCCTCACTCACTCAACATATGCGAGGCCCGGCAATATGGGGCGGATGAGGACTTACTCCAGCCGTTGGCAGTCATCGGGTTCTCCTTGAAGTTTCCCCAAGATGCTGACACCGTCGAGGGATTCTGGCGAGTGCTCAAAGAAAAACGAGATGTCATGACTCCGTGGCCAGATGATCGCATGAACTTTCATGCGTTCCGTACTCAGAATAGTAAATCAGGGACAGAGGTCAGGCATACCATGTGAGTTGATGTTGTTGAGTTGTGATCATGCTGACAAGTTCTCAGAACTTCGTCCCTGGGGCTCACTTCCTCAAGGAAGACCTTGGGGCCTTCGATGCATCCTTCTTCAGCATCAGTGCCGCGGAGGCAGCTTCAATGGATGTTCAGCATCGCATCTTACTAGAAGCCACGTATCATGCCCTGGAGAATGGTGAGTTCCCTGGCTGTACATATGTGGAACGAAACTGACCTCCCTAGCTGGCATTACTATGGAACAAGCTTTTGGCTCAAAAACCGGCGTCTACTCCGGGTCTATGGCTAATGATTACCAGCAAGTAATACTGAAAGACATTGACGATATACCGAAACACGCAGTTACCGGATCAGCTCAGAGCATGATTGCCAACCGTCTTAGTTGGTTTTACAATCTTCATGGGCCCAGCATCAACATGGACTCTGCCTGTTCAAGCAGTCTCATGGCCTTTGACTTCGCTTGTCAGGGACTCAGGAACAGAAACTGTGATATGGTTAGCTCTTCTGGGGAGTGTTATATGGGACCAGACTAACGTAGGTGTTTTAGGCGATTGTGACTGGATCGAGTCTCGTCCTAGCAGCCGAAACAACACTCTCCCTCAACAACATGAACATGCTGTCACCGCACGGTCAGAGCTTCTCTTTCGATGCTCGTGCAGATGGGTATTCAAGGGGAGAAGGATTCAGTGTTGTACTTGTTAAACGGTTGAGGGATGCACTGCGGGACGGTGATACGATACGAGCTGTCGTACGTTCGACTGGGTCCAACCAGGACGGATATACTCCAGGTGTTACCCAGCCAAGCAGGGAATTGCAGGCCAGACTCATCAAAGACACCTATGAGAAGGCCGGGTTGAGTCTGCAGGAAACACGCCTCTTCGAGGCTCATGGTATGCACATGTGGCAGACCCATCTAGCTCGAGGACCCGGATCATTCTGACTGTTACTGCAGGAACCGGAACACCGTTAGGTGACCCTTTGGAAGCCGATGCCATCGGGAGTACCTTCAGAAAGGTCAGAACCAGAGATGATCCACTATATATGTAAGTAATGCATGAGCTCAATTTCATGGGAGCAAACGAGCTGAGTGGTATCTATAGTGGCGCGCTCAAGTCCAACATTGGCCACTTGGAAGGAGGGAGTGGCCTCGCAGGACTCATCAAGACAATCATGGTTTTGGAGGCAGGAATCATTCCTCCAAATGCCAACTTCGAAAAGATCAATCCGAAGATCGACGCGGAATTCCTCAATATCAAGGTGAGTAGGAATGCCTCCTCCTTGTACAGACACGTCTGACTTTATTCACCTGGACAGTTCCCCACTGAATGTGTCCCCTGGCCGTCGCCTGGTCTACGTAGAGCCTCGGTGGCTTCCTTTGGATTTGGGGGCTCCAACTCACACGTCGTACTGGATGATGCATTGAACTACTTGCGACTGAGGTCATTAGTTGGGACGCATCACACCTCCCCTTGGAGGCAGAGTGTAGCAGTCTGCAGTGCTCAAAATGACGTCAATGACACCCAAGGCCTCAGTCACGTGGAACGCATAAGAGCACCTAACGGAGGTTGCAATAGTCATTCCAATGGGGTAGTGGCCTCAATCACGACGAACGGACTCGACTCGATCCACGACGACGAAGTGCATCTGACGACGGGTCAGGTACCAAGCCCGGGCTCTGCATCAACGCCCACGAAAGCAGGACCCGACAGGCTTCTCATCTTCTCAGCGGCCGATGAGAATGGCCTCAAACGGCTTGGTGATGCTTACGAGGCTTATATCCGCAGTCATCAGGTCACTGAGGATGATGAAACCTATCTGGACAACCTAGCTTTTACACTCTCTGCGCATAGAAGCTCGATGTCTTGGAAGTCATTCGCCATACTAAACACGGTCGAATCATTGAAGGACATAGGTTCTCTGATCTCCAAGCCGTTGTCACCAGCTCGCAATGGAGGGTTGGCGTTCATATTCACCGGTCAGGGTGCACAATACAGACATATGGGCATCGAGCTACTCAGCCACCCAGACTTCAGGGCTGCGATAGAACTCTTCGACGAGGGACTCCAAGCACTAGGAAGTTCCTGGTCAATTTCCGGGTTACTTAGTGAGGGCGATTATTCTCACGATATCGACGACCCTGAGTACAGTCAGCCGATGACTACGGCCCTGCAAATCGCCTTGTATGAGCTGCTGCGTTCGCTGGATGTCAAGCCGTCTTCTGTGCTTGGGCACTCTTCTGGAGAAATCGCTGCTGCCTATGCTGCCGGGGCTCTGGACTTGAGTTCGGCTTGCAAGGTTTCTTTTGAAAGGGGCAGATGGGCCAGTGCATTAAAAAGATCCACCGAATGCCCCGGCGCGATGCTATCCGTCGACCTCTCAGAGGAAGCGATGCAAGGCTATCTTTCGGAACACCGCCAATTTGCGAAGGACATTCACGTCGCCTGCATCAATAGTCCATACAATGTGACAATTTCTGGAGACGAATCCAGCATTGATTCCATCCAGAGGACCTTGGCGGGTGAGCAGATTCGCACCAAAAAGTTGTCCACAGGCGTTGCATATCACTCGCCACATATGGTACAGATTGCGAAGGAGTACACTGAGAGTCTAGTGGGTCTCCGGCCTGGGAAAGGATCTGTGAAGAGGCCTTTGATGATCTCTTCAGTAACCGGCCAACATGTGTTGGATATCAAGGATGTATGCAAGCCCGAATACTGGGTTGCGAACATGGTGTCACCAGTGCAGTTCGCCAGAGCAATGTCTGTCATGTCAAAGTCTATTGACAGGGCCCAAACACGCAAACTCGGCTCTCCAAAGCTCGAGATGATCCAGGATTTGGTTGAGGTCGGTCCTCACGCGGCTTTGCGCCGCCCTGTGATCGACTGTCTTGAGCATAACAAAGTACCAGCAGCCAGAGGCCGGTACCACAGCGTCTTGCTCCGTCAATCCCCTGCTTCCCAGGCGGCTCTGAGACTGATCGGAGAGTTATATTCACGCGGTCATGGTATCAACGTTCAACAAGCCAACAATATCGGGAAGTCAACTTCTGCAAGCCCACAGCTTCTGGTCGACCTGCCATCCTATCCTTTCAAGCATACCAAGTCGTACTGGCATGAGTCTCAGATCAGCAAACATGGTCGCGTACGGAGAGCTCCAAAATTGGAGCTTTTGGGCGTTCCAGTGACCGACTGGAACCCTTTGGAGCCCCGTTGGCGGAAAGTGTTTGACCTAACAGAGACGCCCTGGAAAGGAGAGCATAGCGTCAACGGGAAAGCGATTTACCCAGCCACCGGTATGATTGTGATGGCGGTCGAGGGCGCGAAACAGGTCGCGGACACCAGCAGACGAATCTCCGGTTATCGCATTCGGGACGCTGTTTTCTCAGCTCCGATCGCTATCGAGGAAGACAGGTCCCAGGTGCAACTGCATATGCGGTCAGACCACTCTCATGCAGACAGGTCCTCGACTAGCTTCGAGTCCCGAGTCTATTCCAAGAGCGTCACTGGATGGTTCGAGAACTGCCGCGGATTTGTCCAAGTTAATTTCGAGAACGATCGCGAAGAATCCATGGGGATCCGCCAACGAGAGAATATGTTCTTTCAGGACAAATACAACGAAGCCTTGAAGACATGTACCCACCACGTACCGAGGGCAAAGATGTATGAGAATTTCGTCTCCAATGGGCTTATCTATGGCCCTTCTTTCCAGGGCTTGGATAATCTGTTCTGGGATGGCAAGAACACCGCAATTGGAGACGTCCGATGCTTTCAATGGACAGACGAGCAGACACAGAACCATCGTCAAAGCCACGTGGCACATCCGACAACACTGGATGCAGCTGGCCAACTCTCGTGGGTGGTCCTAACGAAGGGCGCAGAGGAGATCCTAGCAAACGGGTTTGCAGCCACACGTATCCAGGATATGTGGATAGCGAGCTCTGGGCTTGCATATCCAGAGACCGACCATTTGCGAGTATACAACAATTCAGGCCTCAGAGGGCTCCGCGGCACAGACTGTTCTCTCTTTGCGCTTGACCAAGCCGGAAATCTGGTCCTACAGATCTCCCATTTCGAGACCACCACTATAGGAGGAGATGAGACAGTGTTCAACGATATTCGTCCAAGGGAGATTTGTTTCGAGATGGCCTATAAGCCAGACCTGTCTTTCATGGGCGCAGAACAGCTTCTGGCCGTAGCGAGCCACGGCACGATTGAAGAAGAGGAGCCTGTGAGCTTCTATCAGAATCTGGATATGGCTCTGTTCTATTTCGCCAAACAGGCAAGTGATCTGGAAAGGTCTACCAAGCATTCCAGAGGATTGCTGAAGCCGCACATAGCGAAGTACATGAGCTGGCTTGATCGCCAGATACACGAATACGAAGTCGGCGACCCGGAATCTAGGCTACCCGGCTGGACAAGCAAGATCGACGATAGCAAAGCTATGGAGGGCCTAATCGATGAGCTTGAGAGAACTAATGCCCAAGGGAGGTTCTTCATGCGAGTTGGGCGCGAGCTCGTTAGCATTATTCTGGGTCTCAAGGATCCCTTGGAAGTGATGTTTGAGAGCGGCCTCGTCGAACGTTATTACCAGGAAATGTCCGATACGATTCCTTGCTGCAAACATATCACCAAGTACTTGGATTTAGTTTGCCATAAGAATCCTCAACTCAAGGTTATCGAGGTGGGCGCTGGGACTGGGTCCTTCACAGGCTGCATACTCGAAGCCCTTCGCGGGCGCTACGGCCAATATGTCTACACAGACATCTCTGGAGCCTACTTTGAAGCCGCCAGAGAAAAGTTTGCAAGCCTCGGGTCGAAGATAAGCTACCAGCTCCTTGATGTCGAGCGTGACGCTGTCGAACAGGGCTACGAAGAGGGAAGTTTTGACGTCGTCATAGCCGGCTGGGTGCTTCACGCAACACATGATTTGACAGCGACTATTGGCCACGTACGACGGCTCCTCAAGCCCCATGGGAAACTCGTGCTCTTGGAACTTACAGAGCCTCAAGCATTGCGGAATGGGTTTGCCTTCGGCACGCTGCCTGGATGGTGGCTCAGTACCGAAACTGAACGCCAATGGGGCCCTTGCGTTTCTACCCCTGAGTGGTCGCAGCTACTGCTGGCAAATGGTTTCGAAGAGGTCGACCTTGTCCTACCAGACTACGAAAATCCCATCTGTCGCGAGAGTACTATCATCATCGCTAGTCGTGATGGCAGGGAAGAGGCCGAACCTGCATCGGTGGAATCATCAATCACCTTGCTTTTGAAATCCGGAATCACCTTTCAAGCTACTGTGGCCGAGGAGATTCGACAGGTCCTTGAGCAGCAGAATGGGTTGCGTTGTCAGATCGCGTTTATTGACAAAGTGCCATCTTCCAGCATAGCACGGGGATCGGTTTTGGTCTTTCTGGCCGAACTTGACCAGTCGTATCTCTCAACCCTGGATGAGAAGTCCTTTGGAGCTTTGCAAGACCTCCTCGGCAATGCGAAGACGGTGTTCTGGCTCGCCTCTTCGTGCAAGATTGCCTCCTTCTCTGCTGAACGAGAGATGGTCAGGGGACTTGCACGCGTGCTCGCCACCGAGAAGTTCAGCCTTACATTCGTCACGCTCAATCTTGAAAGTCTTCCTTTGAAAGCGAACACTTGTGCTCATCTCGCCTCTCAAGTCATCACGAGTACTATAAGGGATCGCTCTTCCGGCTGCGAGCTGGAGTATGTTGAGCGGAATGGGACCCTCATGATCAGCCGCGTCTATCCATCAGATCAGATGAACCAGGAAATCCACTCAAAGACCCATACAGTACTCTTAAATCAAGAGGTTCAGCAAAGCCCTCCTTTAATCTTAACAGTGCCTAATCCGGGCCTTCTGGATTCACTGCGATGGGAAGAGGATCTGGCTCGTGGCAATGATCTAGGAAAAGATGAGATCGAGATCGAGGTGCAAGCTCTTGGTATTAACTTTCGTGATCTTCTGGTTGTTCTGGGTAAATTCAATGCCGATACAGTCGGCTGTGAGTGCGCGGGGATCGTGAGAAGGGTCGGTGCAAACTGCACTGAGCTTCAACCTGGTGATCGCGTATGCGCATGCGTTCTCGGCTGTGCTCGCACATACGTGCGGTGTCACTATAAACTTGCAGTAAAGGTGCCCGATTTCCTCTCCATCAATGAAGCTGCATCTCTGCCAATCACTGGAGTCACAGCGCACTACTCTCTGGTTACCCTTGCAAACCTTCAGAAAGAAGACTCCGTTCTCATCCACAGTGCTACTGGTGGTACCGGTCAAATGGCTTTGCAAATTGCACAGGCGATTGGGGCGGAGGTATATGTGACAGTTGGCACCGAAGAGAAGAGACGGTTGGTAAAGGAGCTATATGGAGTCCCTGAGACCCACATACTTTATAGCCGAGATATATCGTTCTCGAAGGAGCTTCTCCGAAGAACAGACGGCAGGGGAGTTGATGTAGTGGTCAACTCGTTATCTGGAGAGGCTCTGCTTGCATCCTGGGAATGCGTGGCCCCCTTCGGACGTTTCATCGAGCTTGGAAAAGCAGATATCCAGGCAAACTCGAAGCTTCCTATGTCGAAATTCTTCGGAGAGGTTTCTTTTCACGCGGTGGCGGTGGATTATATCGTCGAGCATCGACCAAGCATGATCCAGACGCATCTGCAAGCGGTCATGGCAATGCTAAATCACGGAACGATCAAAGTCGCATCCCCACTGCATCTTCATCCTGTATCAGAGGTGGAGGCTGCGTTTAGGAGCATGCAATCTGGCACCAACACTGGGAAAATGGTATTAACGTTGAGCCCCATGGACGTGGTACCGGTGAGTCATCATTCCACACGCTGCAAGAACCCCCGTGATATTTGGCGGCATCCTTCCAGTAGCTGACTTGGACAGACATGGGTTCCACCTACCTACTCGTGCAGGCTTGACCCCCATGCTTCGTACTTGATCGCCGGTGGCCTCGGTGGTCTGGGACGAAGTGCGGCTCGGTGGATGTCCCAACGTGGTGCAAGATATATAATCTTACTTTCAAGGTCCGGGCCGAAGTCGACTGCGGCGCAGGATCTGGTAAATGAGCTGCAAGGCGCTGGTATAACCGTGCGAACGCCTCGATGTGACGTTTCCTGCAGCGAGTCCCTCGCCGAGGCTCTGAGGCAGTGTGCAGATTTGCCACCGATCAAAGGCTGCCTGCAGTGTACTATGGTTCTACAGGTGAGAAGCTGGCGTGTGAACTGTTGGAGAGGCTTTGCTAACCCAGCTTACAGGACTGCCTGTTCGAGTCGATGACCTGGGACCAGTGGTCAACTTCAATTCGATCAAAGGTGCCGAGCACGTGGAACCTCCATACGCAACTCCCACGCGGCCTTTCCTTCTTCGTAATGCTATCCTCTGCCGCCGCTATCGTGGGATCCATGGGACAGTCGAACTACGCAGCTGGAAACTCGTACCAAGATGGACTAGCGGCTCACCGGCTGGCACTTGGCGAGAAGGCTATATCGATAGATCTCGGGTGGATGGGTGATGTCGGCATTGTGGCCGAGAACGCAGAACTGACCAGAGGCAAAGAGGCTGTCGCAGACCTGGCACCGGTCTACGAGACAGAGTTCCTCGCGTTACTAGACCACTACCTCGACGCGAACCTGGCCCAAACACCACAGCACTCACAGGCCATTATCGGCTTGGTGACACCTGCGCAGTTTTGGAGCCGGGGCGCTGAGCCCCCAGACTGGCTGCTAGAGTGCCCACTCTTCAGAGGGCTGCCCAGGGACTCCAACGAGGATGGGAACAACTCTGGTGATGGCAGTGGCACGAGATCGGACCGCAACTGGGCTGACGAACTCGCCCGCGCCTCCTCGACGACCGAAGCCACGGGCATCGTCGTCGAGGCACTGGTGCAGAAACTTTCCAAGGCCACCTCTACCCCGCCAGAGGATATCGATCGGAACAGGCCTCTGCATGTCTATGGAGTCGACTCGCTGCTGGCTGTGGAGATCCGGAACTGGTTCGGGAAGGTCTTCAAGTCTGACGTTGCCATCTTCGATATCACGGGGCAGGGGAGTCTGGAGAAAGTAGCAGAGACGGCTGCTGCTCACAGCGCTTTCTCGAAGAAGCATCAGGAGGAGGCCTAAGGGTAGACTGGCTCACTCGAAGGCGCTGGCAGGCGGGTGCAGCTCTACAAGCCATGGGAATGTTGCGGGAGCAAAACTCCTGTACACTGCATAGCTACTTCACAAGCTTCTCGCACGAGCGAAGATATGCTCTGAAGCTCGTCGGCCTTGTATATTACCATAGCATTGGGCCGGGCAGGGCTTCCTAAGTACTTAGAGTGAGATCAATCCCACTCATATTCATCCCATCGATCTACAGTATGGTGTTGACGAATATTACTAAGCAAAGCCTTATCTCAGTAGCTCTCCAGGGCTGCTAGGTAACCTAGTGCAGTGCACTAAGATAACCTAGCAGGGCCTGGGGGCGGAGCGTTCGGGCGGCGCTCGTCACAGACTGACAGGTGCTTGGCGCTGGAGCCGTTCCGCTGCCGTTGCATAGTCAGCCCTGAACCACTGAAACAAAGTTCGAACTACCGGTAAACCACCAACCACCAGAGCACTGTACATCCCGCGGCTCGATCGACACGGATTACCGTATATCTACATCATACTCCTTAGATCACATGCCTACGTAGCAGGTACTTTAACTTAGTAGATAGGTACCTCGATACCTCGGTATAAATGATAAAGTGTACCCCTCCCCCAGCCTCAACCGAACCTCCGCTGCTGACCATCATCACGCCCTCGTTCCACGCAACCTTGAAGCACTAACACCACCACTTTCACCACGCTCCTCCCTAACGCAGCAGACGCTGCTCTACCCCTCTACCCCTCTACCCCTCCTCGTATCTCACTCTTTCTCCTCTCCTCCCAGCCTTCCCCTCTTCCCGGTGTTCGTATTCCCAACCCGTCACCAACACTCACTCGACCTCACCCACACACGGCAACTACGACCACTACCGCAAACAAAACAACCAACGAACGACCATGGCGACCGTCGAGCACTGCCTCTTCTGCTTCGAGAGCCTCGTCGCCGAGCTCGAGGGTCGCGAGCCCTTGGAGCTCGGCGAGCTACAGAAGTCCTATGCCGAATACACCAAGGCCCAACTCGCCTCGCAAGAGGAGGATGACGATGACGACGACGAGGAAGAAGATGAAGGGGAAGGAGAAGGAGAAGGAGAAGGAGGAGCCTCACAGGCAAACAAAAAGCCCGCCGCCCTCAAGAAGAAGATCCCCGCCCTACGACGCCTAGTAGGCAGCGGACCGAGCGAGAACTCCCTCGCCTCCTCCTCCTCAGGCGCCAACTCGGGCAGCTCGAGCTCGACGTCCCTCCTGTCCGCCAACACCTCCGCCACGTCCATCAGCACGGCCACAGCTCCCGGCGGCGACGGCCCGCAGTCGGTGACGGACCCGTCGGCCGAGTACCCGCTCTTCGTGACCTGGAACAAGGACGAGGACGGAGACGGGGAGTACAGCCTCCGGGGCTGCATCGGGACCTTCGAGGCGCAGCCCCTTGCCGACGGCTTGTCCTCGTACGCCGTCATCGCGGCCCTTCACGACAGCCGGTTCCGGCGCGTGGCCCGGGGGGAGCTCCCTGCGCTCCAGTGCGCCGTGACGCTGCTCACGGGCTTCGAGGACGCGGCCCACATGCTGGACTGGGAGGTCGGGACGCACGGGGTGCGCATCAGCTTCCGGGCGGGCGGGAGGCGGTACGGGGCGACGTACCTTCCCGACGTGGCGAGGGAGCAGGGGTGGACGAGGGAGCAGGCGCTGGTCAGCCTGATGAGGAAGGCCGGGTGGGAGGGGAGGAGGGACCGGTGGAGGGAGGTCGCTGAGGCCGGGGGGCTGAAGGTCGTCAGGTATAGGGGGGATAAGGAGAGTGTTGTGTATGGGGAGTATAAGGCCTGGAGGGACTGGGCGGATGAGAATTGAGG
>LKEB01000008.1:398349-410464 GCA_003795295.1 Cytospora leucostoma | reverse complement strand
AGATGGATAGATTTGTTGCTTGTTTTTCGGACTTCTTGATCTTGATATTGGTTCCTTTGGCGTATCTTCGGAGTCGTGGAAGTGGAAGGGTCGCTGGGGACAGCGAAACGGAAGACGGGTATTTTCCCATGGCGTCTCGAGGAAGTGGCCCGGTCTTCTTTTCCAGACCGGGAGGTTGTTGTTGGTATGAAGATGACGATCTACGGGCAGACATATGGCGAATAGATGGCTGTCAATGTCTCTGTCATGTGTAAATACAGACGAGACATGACTGGATAGATGCCAATGACGAACATTTGATACTTTAATATGGACCAAGGCCAAGCATTATCGTAATCAAAAGCCATCCATGAGCAGCCGAGGTGGAATAAATTCATATATGAAGTAACCAAGGCATAGCCCATCCCAGCCCAGGCCCTTCTTGCCAACGCCTGCTTCATCCAAAGTTCGAAGATATGCTGTAGAGGGATTTCCAATTCCCCCGTATTCATCCAATGGCGGCCATGTGTCTACCACTCCAGACCGGCTACTCCTAATCCAACTCCGCGGAACTCCTGGCGCTCCCAGCTTTCTAAGATGGGTAATAATAGGGGTCGGAGGAGACTCTAGCGACCCCTCAAATAGACAAGGAAAATATGTGGCGACAGGAAGATGAGAATGCGGACTGGGAAAAGACCAAAGACCCCGATATAGGGACCTGCCCGATATTCAGCCATGGAACAACAAAACCAAAAACACACGTGGTGGCCACTCCGGATGGTCTCAGCCCATATCCAATGCCGAGCCGGTTTCGGGCAAAGCAGAGCAGAGCAGACCCAGAGTCACCACCGTCTCCGGACCATGCGCACCGTCGCCAAAGTGTCGTCACGACACACACACAGACATTCCCTCACCAACACCTCAACTTCCTCCAGAACCCACCATCCCCACCGACCCTCGCCCCCCTGATATTCGGCCCCCTACCACCCAACCCCCTCCTCCCATCACCGCCCTTCTCGTCCAGGCCGTCACTACCAGGCAGCGGGCTCAGAGGCTTCGTAGCCCCCCTCTTATTGAACGCACCACCCCCGCCCTCCCCCCCAGCCGCCGCGCCGCCGCCGCCGTCATCCCCCGCCTCGGCCTGCCTCCTCGCCTCGACCACCCTCCTCACGATCAGCGCGAACGTCTCCTCGATGTTGACCTCGAGGCGGGCGCTCGTCTCCATGAACCCGCAGCCCCGCCTCCTCGCCCAGTCCAGCCCCGTGGCGGCGCTGACCTGCCTGCTCTCTTGCAGGTCACACTTGTTCCCCGCGACGATCTTGACCGGCGCGACTGTTTTGGTAGCGCCAGCGCCACCACCACCACCACCACCGCCACCACCCCAGTCCGTGACGCCAGAGCCGCCACAATGACCAGGCGCCACGCCCGCCCTCCTCGCCCTCTGCGCGTTGTCCATCCTCGTCTCGGCCTCCATGTCGACCAGGTCGCTGAAGTACTGCAGCGCGTCCAGGGAGTCCCTCGAGGTGATATCGTACACCATGAGGAAGGCGTCCGCGCCCAGGTTCGACGACGCCCACATCCCCCTGTACTCCTCCTGGCCCGCCGTGTCGGTCAGGTCGAGGTGGTAGGCGGCGCCGTCGACGCGCCGGGTGATGCTGTAGCTGTCCTCGATGGTCGGGTCGTACTCGGACGTCCACTGGCTGC
Source organism: Cytospora leucostoma (assembly GCA_003795295.1). Lineage (NCBI taxonomy): Eukaryota > Fungi > Ascomycota > Sordariomycetes > Diaporthales > Cytosporaceae > Cytospora > Cytospora leucostoma. The sequence continues at coordinate 408,781 of LKEB01000008.1, read as the reverse complement.
GCACCAGGCGGAGGGTTATGGAGGACTTGCCGCACCCGCCGTCGCCGCAGATGGTTATGGAGATCGGGACCGGGGGCGCGTCGGCGGAGTGGGGCTGGGTGGTGTGGGATGTGGTGCGTGGCCGGGTGCCGGTGCTGGCTGAGGAGGGCATCTTGCTGCGCGGGAGGGAGGAGGTGGTTGAGGTGATGGTGGTGGTGGTGCCGCCCCGGGTGGTGGCGGTGGGGGAGTGGGCGTGTTGATTGTTGCGCCCGCTCGATGTCAAGGTTGATCGGTCGGGAGAGTAGGTTATTTGGTGTTGTTGTTGTTGTTGATGATGGTCCTGTGACGAGGAGGAAGGGGTCGTCGGCGGGACCAGGATGGAGTGCTTGCGCGTGATGGAGAAGAGCTCGTTCGTCGCCAGATTGTCGTCGCTGTCGGGTAGTGTTTACTTTGGAACGTGCCTTGTTGTTGTGGTTTGTAACGTGGAACGTGTCCCGGCGTAATAAGATCGCCGTGGATCGCGTTGGGTTGGTCGTGCGCAGGAAGGTGTCCGAGGGTCGATGGTCCGAGAGGCAGCGTAGGACGGGGGAGGAGAGGCGATGCGAAGCAAGCGAAGCAATCGAAGCAAGGCGGAATGAAATGTGTGGCTGAAGAAGCAGGCGGTAGTCTCTCTACTGTAATCGATCTCAGAATATTGGTGCGGTGCGGTGCGGTGCGGTGCGTTGTTGAAACTGTACTGTAAGGGGTCGCGATTGAAACTTGTATGAAGAGTGTGTTGCAAGGTGCAGTTGTCGCATTGGTGTGTCCGAGACGTCGGGATTGGAGCTTGGAAGCTTAGATAGGGGAAATGTGATGTATCGTGTAGACACAGCACGGTGGATTCATTGACTGATTGATAGTGGACATGGACTACTTAGTTACATACCAGGTAAACCCAGCTAAGATGGCCGTATCAATATCAATGGCAAGTGTTCACGGATGTACTGTGTGATAGTACTGACATTGTACAGTAGCTAACGTGGCTGGTTGGTTGGTGTTGGTGGGGTCCTACTACTACTACCACTACTACACACACACAGTCTACAGTCTCAAAGTTGCTTCTTCCCATACGGGCTCCAACAGACCCAATACACTAGAGCCAATAGATCCCCTCGTTCCCCCCAAGAGGAGAGAGTGCGCGGGCATCAACTGCCCATATCTAGTGTACTAGAGGAAGTGTTCATTGAAGCTTGTCCGCAGGCCCTGCCAAGGGTGGTAAGACAGACTGTAGATCTGACTTTGAAGATATGATATTATTATGTGCGTATCTGCACGTCAAAGGGTCAATATTGAATTACCTGGTCATCCTGGTCAGATCCCAATCAAAATTACTTTCCCCATGGGGCGTCACCCATCACCATCTCACCATCTCATCAGCTCATCTCATCTACCGTACAGCAGTGTAATGTCAGGATTAACGAGCTGTCAAAGATAACTTGAGTACATACCTCTCAGGTACCTCGATGAGGCGTACGATACCACCTACCGTACATAGTACCCAGGTAGGTATCAAGTACAGTATATAGTAATATAGATTACCCCGTAATCTACACTACAGTACGTACGTACTGACTGTGACATGTCTCTCTCTTGCACGTGGCAATTAGCAAGACTTTCTCCACTTCAATTCATATCCCTGCAACCTCATGGTGGATATACGGGGAATGCAAGGAATACTGAAGGAAGAAAGTAGATACAGTAGCATTGTTCCACAGGCGGTGCTGTTCGGAATGCCCAGCTTCTAGTGTACCAAGATACCATCAAGGTCCTCCAGGGCACCTCCACTCCGGATGTAGTGTATGTATCTGGGCACCTCCGAGTACGTATATCTACCTAGGTAGGTACCGAGGTACCTAGGTAGTTACTCAGTCAGTATGTACATGGTGTGTTGACCGTAACATGCGTCTTCATCACTCTGTGCATTCGACCTCAACACACACACACAGAGATACAGAGAGAGATTATCTGCCAAGCAGTGTGATATTAGCTGTCCCCAGGTTTCATCTCTGCAAGTGCCATGCACGCGCAACACGTGAAATGGCGTGAATGGCTATCGCCTGGGCACTAATCACAGATCGACAGGTCGGGGATTTGTAGGATTGGAGCAGCGTTTAGCCGTTCCTGGACAATACCGCATTGGTCCTACACCACTACGGTACTACCACTAGTATGTACCTAGGTAGAGTACATAGGTACTTAGATACTTAGATACGCAAATAATCTCCTGAATGCTGAATGAGATGAGACAGACAGCTCGGGCTAGCAGGGTTAGGGCTCCAGTTCCCGACATACCCCCCCTCCCCAACCCGCTAACCTCACAGAGCCAATAAATATATCGCTCGCTTCCTGCATCTCGATGGAGCAACTGCAATCAAGATTGTAGATATGTAGTGTAGCAGCCAACGACATGGCTCCTTTTACTACTCAGAAATGTTCCAGATGTACATAGGGTGAAATCCATTGCGAAATCAAAGATTCATCATGGCTACTCCGGCCGTCGAGGGCTCCTGCCTCAGCCAAGAAAAAGGACTCTGAATGTCATCATTTTGCTCTGCTCCGATACAGGAGACCCTCTTGAATTCCATTATGTATTCCAATTCCGTAAAACCACCCCCAACCTTGACCACCATGCCACATACACACATGCCTACTTCCTGTGTGTATACCTCTCCCTAAATCTCAAAATGGATGGAGATCAGCCACTCAACAGGGCCGACGAGGTCTCAGATGTAAGGGTTCCTCGGCTCGTCATTGCACCCCTCGACCCCTCTTCGAATCATGCGGACATCAACGGACAACTCGCTCACATGGCAGAAACCAGCTCATCGATGCCGTCAAAGCCCTCATAATACCCTTCATCGCGAGGGCCGATGAGAGTGCACCCTTCAGGGCTACCGGACAGGCACCACCATCCACCACGGGAATCCCCACAGCACCCGGCAACGCCCTGATACAGGGCGACCTCCTCGCACCTGCAGACCTCCACCAGCGGCTCAGGGACATCCTCCCCACGGGTGAGGGCCTGGGCAAGGATGGCCTCACCACGGCAATCTCCCAGATCCTGAACTACAGCGTCAACACCTGGGACCAGGGCTTCCTAGACAAGCTCTACAGCTCGACCAACGCGGTGGGCGTGGTCGCCGAGATGCTCCTCGCCGTGCTCAACACCAACGTCCACGTCTACTCGGTCTCGCCCGCCCTCACCATCCTCGAGAAGGTGACGTCCAAGTCGCTAGCCCGCCAGTTCGGCTTCGACGGCCCGCACGCCGGCGGCGTCACCGTGGCGGGCGGCAGCGGCTCGAACCTGACCTCCCTCGTCATCGCCCGCAGCACCCTGTACCCCAACACCAAGGCCTGCGGCAACGGCGTCTACGAGTTCGTCGTCTTCACCAGCGAGCACGGCCACTACAGCGTCGAGAAGGCCGCCACCATCTGCGGCATCGGCAAGAGCAACGTCTGGCAGGTCCCCGTCGACTCGGCCGGCCGCATGGTCCCCGCGCGGCTGCGCGCCCTCGTCCAGCAGGCCCGCAAGCAAGGGTTCACCCCGCTGTACGTCAACGCCACGGCGGGCACCACCGTGCTGGGCTCGTTCGACCCCTTCGAGGAGATCTCGGCCGTCTGCAAGGACGAGAACCTCTGGCTGCACGTCGACGCCTCGTGGGGCGGCGGCGCCGTCTTCTCGCCCGCCCACAGGGACAGGCTGCTGAGGGGCGTCTGGCTCGCCGACAGCGTCACCGTCAACCCGCACAAGATGGCCAACGTGCCCATGTCGTGCTCGTTCCTGCTCGGCCCGGACATGCGCGTGTTCCACGCCGCGAACAAGACCGCGGCGGATTACCTCTTCCACGGGGACGACGGCGGCGGCGGCGAGGGCAGCGGGGAGGTATACGACCTGGCCGACCTGACGCTGCAGTGCGGCCGGAGGGCGGACAGCCTCAAGCTCGCGCTGAGCTGGATCTACTACGGGCCCAGGGGCTTCGAGAGGCAGGTCAACCACGCTTACGACATGGCTGTGTCCCTGGCTACGGAGGTCCAGCAGAGGGGGGACTTCACGCTGGTCTCGGAGAACCCGCCGCCGTGCCTGCAGGTGTGCTTCTACTACAAGTACTCTGAGATCGGGGAGGAGAACACACGGAGGACGGCCGCTATTGTCAAGAGGTTGAGGGGACGGGGCTTCATGGTTGACTACGCTAGCTTCCATGACACCATCAAGGACCGGCCTAGGGGGAGCTTCTTCAGGGTGGTGGTGAACGTGCAGACGAGGAGGGAGACGGTGGTGGGACTGGTCAAGGCTCTGGAAGAGGTAGGACAGGAGGTTGAGGCTCAGCCTTGATGGTCTGGGTAGTCATGTATGTCACCACTCACAAATACACAAAAGTAGGCGGGATGGAAAAGGCTGGATCAAACGGACTTAAAAGATAGAAAAGGGCCTCGGTGGCTGGTTTCAGAGTCAGAAAGGGTTGGAGGGGTGGGTACAGGGGGAGGGTAGAAAATATCTAAGTCGACAAGCGAGGGTTACGTAGGGTTACGATAAGATAACAAAAAGTTTCTAGACCTGCGTCCCTGAGGCCGGCGCATTCGCATCCATTCTTGACAGAGATTCGACGGCCAATTGCAGAACTTACCCCATATTCCGGAGAAGCAGCAGCAAATCCTTCAAAATGGGCAAAGAACGAAAGTCCAAGCGACAACTCATCCGCGACGAGAAGAAGGCCAAGAAGCGCCAGCGCGAGGTCGACACCGAGGACACCAAGGAGGAGAGGAAGCGCCAGCGCATCGAAGAAGCACAAGCCGGCGACGAAAACGTGGCCCCGGGCCAGGACAACAACTACGATGGCAACGGCGATATCCAAATGTCTGGCGGCGGCGGCGGTGCCTTCCCCAGCAACGGCGGCGGAGCCTTCGCGGGCGAGCCCGAGCGCGAGTTCTTCGGCATGCTCAACGACGAGGAGCAGGAATACTTCCGCAGCGCGGACGAGAAGCTGGAGACCAACGACTTCGAGTCGGACGAGGACAGGGGCTACTTCCTGCAGAGCCTGTACGCCGAGGCCGTGGGCAAGGAGCTGAAGCTGGCGAGCAGCCAGTCCTGCTCGAGGCTGATGGAGCGGCTGATACTGCTGAGCAACACGAAGCAGAAGAAGCGGCTGTTCGCCGCGTTCGCGGGGCACTTCGTCACTCTGGTCACGCATCGCTTCGCGAGCCACTGCTGCGAGAAGCTGTTTATAGAGTCGGCTCCCGTCGTGAGCAGGGAGCTCAGCGGGACGGAAGAGGAGGAGCAGGAGGAGGATGTGACAATCGCGGAAGGTGTGACAATATCTGAGGAGGAGCAGCAGGCCGCTAAGGCGTCGATGGAGGAGTTGTTCTTGTTCACACTAGACGAGCTCGAGGAGCACCTGTCATTCTTGCTGTCCGAGAGGTTCGGCTCGCACGCCCTCAGGGTGCTGCTGGTGGTACTCTCTGGACGGCCGCTGGAGCAGGTCACGACAAAGTCGCTACTACAAAGCAAGAGGAAGGAGCACATATCGGTACAGGGCGGGCGGTTCGGGGCAGACGATCTCTCGCAGACGCGGGTCGTGCCAGAGTCTTTTGGCCTGGCCATGCAGAAGATTCTGGGAGACACGACCGCCTCCATGGACTCGACAGCCCTGCGCGTGCTGGCGACACATCCGACGGGCAACCCGGTGTTGCAGCTACTCGTGGAGTTGGACATCTCGCTGAACGGAAAGGACAAGTCGAAGAGGGACCAACTACTCATCCTCAAGCTCCTGCCAGACGCACCGGACAGCCTGAGCGACAACTCGACCCCGGCCTCGGACTTTGTCAACTCTATGATGTACGACCCGGTCGGCTCGCGACTGCTCGAGACCATCATCACTCACGCGCCGGCCAAGATCTTCAAGGCCCTCAACACGAACTTCTTCGGCCCGCGGATACAGACCTACATGCGGAACGACATCGCCTGCTACCCTGCCATCAAGGCGCTCAACCGGATGAGCAAGGAGGACGTGGCGGAAGCAGTCAGGAAGATCATCCCGGAGATGCCCAAGCTCGTATCGTCGAAGCGCTTCAACGTCATCAAGGCGCTATTCGAGCGATGCCAAGTGCGAAACGTAACGGAGGAACTCGACGCCCTACTCGAAGCCCTGTGCGCCGCCTACGGCTCCGAAGACGGCGCCAACCTGGTTGCCAACCTCTCCGGGCTGGTGACGGACGAGACCGAGAAGAAATCGGACGACCCGGAGAAGAAGTTCACGCAATCGCTACAGACCGAGAGGCAGAAGGCGGCGACCATCTCCCACGGCTGCCAGCTCCTCACCGCGCTCCTCAGCATCCCCGGCACCCCCGCCAAGACGACGCAGGCCTCCCTCCTCTCCCTGACGTCCGACCAGCTCTTCCACCTCGCGACGTCGACCACGCCGTCCATGATCGTCATCAAGACGGCGCTGTCCTCCCCGGCGGGGGTGCCCAACTTCCACAAGGCGCTCGTCACCAAGCTGGCGCCCAGGGCGCTCGAACTGGCGCAGAGCCAGATCGGGCACAACGTGGTCAACGCCGTGGTGGCGATCCCGTCCAAGGCCGGCGGCGGCCCCGAGCCCCAGGCGGGCGTGATACCGTTCCACCTGAAGGAGACCGTCATGTCCCGGCTGGGCGGGGACGAGAAGGCGCTCCGGGACAGCTGGACGGGGCGGAGCGTGTGGCGGACGTGGAAGGGCGACCAGTGGAAGTTCAGGAGGGGGGACTGGGTCCGGTTCGTCAAGGAGGTCGACCCCGAGGTCAGGCCGGAGGAGAAGCTGTGGAACCGGGCGGCGGAGAAGGAGCACGCTCGGAAGAAGACGGATAGGAAGCTGAAGCGGAGGGCTGGACAGGGGGGTGATGGTGAGGGGGAGGGGGAGGGGGAGGGGGAGGGTGGGGCGGAAGTGGTGCAGGGGGAGTAAGTACGTGTGTTGTACTGTAGAATGGACTAGAAGAGTTGGGAAGAGTTAAAGTCCCGAAGAAGTCCCGATAGGGATACCTAGGTAGTTGATGATGCATGGTGAAAGAGTACTTGGCTCCTCATTCAATGATACCCTATTTGAAAACCTTGGAAGATGATTGTCTCGTGATGTCAGTCGACTGTATCTATAATATACCTGGGCAAACCTCGGACGATGGCGAAATAGTGTTTACTCTTGATATATGGGATCAAACCAATCCGTACTAATCTGTCTTGATACTATTCACATACGTGTGCGGTTAAACTACGGTTATCTACATTCAGAGGAAAGTCTCTTCTCATCCCTGCCTATATCACACCCGTGCTAATATGGGGTTGGTCCTCACGACTTTCCGGGCCAGCGGGTATAAGCCATAACCAGTAAGCCCGGATCATTCCAGGACCCAGGAAGAAAGTTCAATGCAGGGGGGATCTCATCAGGTCAAGTGTGGCTATAGATTACCAAGATACTGGCGATGGGACGAATACGGATCCGTTAATAAGGGACTTAGTAATCCAACAAAACGAACAACCAACAAGTAACAACCAACGCGCAGACGCAGCCTTCTTTCACGCTCACGCTCACATGCTCATAAGCTCATAAGCTCATATGCTCATGCTCGGACCTCCGCAGTCCATCATCTCCGCTCTGTCTCCCTGTGGGCTCCGGGCCAACGACCTTGTGACTCCGACTACTCCGTAATTTCATCACTCGATGAGACCTTCAGCCGCCAAGTTTTGTCAGGGCTCTTAATCCACTTCGACCGCCGACACCACCCATCATCCATCCATCCCACCCATCATCGATTCTCACGGTCACCCTCCGCTCTGTCGTGCCCCTTTCCCCCGCTACCTGCCCGTCCGCCCCCCTTGACTCTGACCGGTCGTTCATCCCGCCTTTTCACGATCATTGGATAGAATCTCACCTCCTGCTTCCCCGTGTCACCGCGTGTGAGATGGACTCTCGATAGAGTAGCCTCAACGTGGCGGCCTAGCATTGTTACATTATACCCCGAATTTCGTTGTTTTTCTCTTTCTTTTATTTAAATCTTTCTTTATCCCTACCCTACTCATATGGCTCCGGAAGCATGATTCACATGGATCACCACATCAGTGCCGTCGGATACGCCAACGCCAACGCCGTGCTGCCGCCGCTCCACACCACGGCGGCGGCGGGATGGGCTGGGAACCACAGCCACAACCACAACCACAACCACAACCACCAGTCCCATCCCCTGACAGCACCGGCGACGATGCCATCGCCAGCCGGCACCACCACTCCGGCCTCGACATCCTCCTTGTCCTCCTCCTCCCCTCTGGATGTCGTCGCGCCTCCGCTACGCGCCGGCCCCGAGCCGACTGCTGCCGCCCCTCCTGCGCCGCTGGACTGGGAGACTTACAAGGATACCATCAAGGACCTCTACATGGGTCAGAACCTCAACCTGAACCAGGTGGTTGAGAGGATGAAGGCTTATGATTTTCATGCTACGTGAGTATCAGCCTTCCTGCCTGCCTGCCTGTCTGTGCTGCTCCATTACCTGCCTAGGTACTCTGGAGGGATACCCCTCGTTTGCATGCCTCTTGTCTTTTTATACATTACCTACCTATCCCCTTGCTACTCAGTATGAGGGTCCCGCAATGTTCAAGCTGACCAAGATATCTGTTCCCTGGGTTCGCCAGACCGAGGATGTACAAGGCACAGTTTGCCAGGTGGGGCTGGTCCAAGTACAACTGTAAGCGTATGAGACGGGACATCTCATCAGGCAAGGCAGTCGAGAAGTCGGTCGGGAAGTCATGCCACAGGGTCAAGCGGCAACGTGGCTCAAAGACGACGATGAAGGGGAAGGGCTCTTCTGCAGCTTCTGCAGCAGCAGCGGCGGTAACGAATTCGAACGCTATTACGGGGCCTTTTGTGTCATCACCACCAGGGAACTCGCCGACGACAACGACAACGACGACGACGAGGTCGACAACGACGATAGTGCCATACATCCGCAGGACAGCAGTCCCCCATCTCAGCGTGTCCAGCTACCAGATCGCCCACGCCAACGACGCCTCGCGCTACGTGCAGTCCATCCTGTCCGACATCAAGGGGCACGTGTACAGCTTCTTCTCCAGAAAACCCGAGTGGCAGCAGGCGCCGGGGACGTCCCTGATCTCGGTGTACAACTACTCCTTCTACGACTCGTTCCGCATCGCCCTGGACAGCTTCCTCAAGAACGAGCACTTCAACGGCGGCGAGATCCTGCGGCAGGCCTTCGTCGAGGCCGAGGAGGCCATCCAGACCGACTACAGCTCGACCTTCTACTTCTTCTTCGTCGACCTCCCGGACCTCTTCGTGCACTACGGCCGGCACGACATCTTCGTCATCCTGCTGCAGCACATCAACCGCCTCACGGCCGTCTCCCTGCGGGACAGGATCGTCGGCGCCGGCTTCGCCAGCCTGCACGCCCTGGCCCGGTCCACCGACCCGGCCCTGATGCGGCACTACATCGGGGCGGCCTCCGGGCTCTGGTGCGACCTCCTCCGGGAGCTCCGGGGCCCGAGCGACAGGAGCACGCTGCTGGCGCGGCGGAACCACGTGCGGCACGCGCGCGCGCCGCTGGGCACGGACAGGGCGCGCATACGCGAGCTGTGCGAGGACTACGACCGCCTCCTGGCCGAGGTGCGGAGCCGGTGGGGGCCCGGGCACAACGCCACCAGGCACATGGAGGACGTGATACTGCTGACGCAGCTCAACTACGGGTACTTCGCGGACGGGTTCGTCGAGAGGAACGAGAGGCTGATCGAGGAGGTCGGGCGGAAGTACCAGCTCGCGTCGCCTGCTTCCTCTTCTTCTTCTTCTTCTTCTTCTTCTGTTTCTTCTTCTTCGTCGTCAACATCAACAACAAGCAGCGGGGGGGAAGAGATGACGAGGAGGATCAACATCGCCCCCGTGGCGCCGGTGTCGATCGAGAGCAGCAGCATCAACAGGGAGGCGGCGGGGTACCACCACCACCACTACGGAGGGGGGGAGAACGGCGACAAGAAGGAGAAGACGACGACCACCACGACCACCACCTTCGAGACGCTGCCGCTCGAGGCGTGGGACATGATCGACCGGAACATCCGGAGCAACTGCTACCACCGGCTGGCGTGCTACTACTCGGGCCGGGAGGGGGAGGGCGGCGCGGCGGCGGACGAGGACCGGGCGCTGGCGTGCAGCCGGAAGGCGAGGGAGGGGTGGAAGACGCACTTCTGGCAGATCGAGGTCGAGGCGGCGCTGGTGGGCGCGGGGAGGCTGTTCGAGGCGGATACGCTGCGGAGGTGCCGGCTCGAGTCGCAGTACTTCAAGAAGTTGTCTGTTAATGACTGGTCTTCTGCTTGTAGGGTTGCCCCCTTTTTTTCTTTTTGTTCTTCAAGCTCACTGTTTCGTCTCCCTCCCCCGATTGGTGGTTTTTT
>LKEB01000008.1:351161-398312 GCA_003795295.1 Cytospora leucostoma | reverse complement strand
CTTTTGCTTCCTTTCCCTTTTCCTCTTCTTTCTTTGTTTACACTTGACATGTTGCATGTTGAACGAAGCCCATGGTTGGCAGTTGACCTCCTTGGATCTCCGCACACGCATGGCCGATATGTCCGCTGGAGTTTCAGTCTTGTGGATGGATGAGAACTGACCTCTGAATAAACAGCTGGTGAACTCGATTACTACCTATATATCCGACCCTCCCTGATGAGGAAGATGTCCACTACTACAGGCGGGGCGTGGGCCCCGAGTCTGGGATATGGCAGCACACCTGGGCAACGACGCACTACTCCGGGAAGCTGACGGTTGGGAAATGCAGTGTGGTATGGTAATAGCACATGATAATTCACCTCGAAGTCAGTCTCACTTGTCTGTTTGGCTAGTCATCATCAGTTCAAGTGTGTTGCGCGGACCTTTGATACCTCATACAACGAACGGCTAGCTTTGGGACCATCTCACCGCCAGGGCACTTTAGATATATCACTACACGTTCTTCATCACGAGCTAAACTTCGATAGCTGGAAGGGGAGGTCCAGGATCTGGACAGCGGCCGTCTTACACCAGCAAGCACTGCCAAAGCAAAGGCCGTGCACAAAACAATCACACAAAACTCAATCTTTTGGGACTGCGACACCTTCTGTCCTTGTCATATCTCTGTCCTGCGACAACACAAAGCACCGGGGACCATCGACGCAAACACATCACAAACCTCTTACGCAAACCTCTCACGCAAACCTCTCACAACACACACATCGCGCCCATCGCACAAGCAAGCACTCCTCTCGGGGAGAAACAAATCTTCAGAAGAGTCATCTTCAATCAGTCTTTGTTCTCACTCATTCCAAGCCATCAAACAAACCATTGTGAAACTCCTCTTCAAGAACCCCACCGCGATGGCTGCTAAGATCAACCCCAAGCGATCTTGTGCCTCCGTCCTCCATAAGAGCGGCGTCAGCAACTTCCCTCTCGTCGGTAACACCCAGCCACGGACTCTGATTCCCAATATCGTTGCCGCCTATAATGGCATGAGAAAGCCTTCCCCCGCTCAGGTATGTATCTCAATCTCCAAGACCTACCACTGCTTTGTTTCCATGCTACGCCAGCAAGAACTGCGCGTAGTTGCAGAAGTCGTGCAACGAAGAAAGCGTACTAACCTAGCGAAGACTTTCAGAATCCAGAACAATCTCCACGCCGCTATTGCCAGTAATATCCCCGTGCCATTGATCACGGCTGGGAAGGGGCAGTGGGAGGGCCTTCGATACAGTCTTCACACGCGGCACTACCACCACTATAACGGCAACAAGGAGCAGCCCGCCACTGGTGGTGGTGGTGGTGGTGGTACTGCCCGCGATAGGGTAGCCCAGCAGGAGGACGGTAGAGTGGAAGGGGTGGGTTACGAGGGTACCGAGGCAGGAGGTTACAAGCGTGGAGGCTACGAGGGCGACCCAGGTGACAAGGAGGGTCACGAGGGCACCCAGGGTGTCAAGATGCCCCGGTCCGGTTACGACACGACCAACGTGCCCATGCCACAGTCCAGGAAGCCGCGCCCCGCGGCTGGGACGGAGGATCAACCTGCTGCTACCAAGGAGGACGACGAGGGCAACGACAAGGGCAAAGGCAACGGCAACGGCAATGGCAAGGAGGAGAAGATAGACCCTCTAGAGAAGAAGAAGAAAAATAAGGAGGAGGAGGAGGAGGAAAAGACCGCAGATGACGTCCGCATGCCTACCCAGGATCGCGGCTGGACATTCTGGCTCTGAGGCAGCGTGGGCTTGGGCTTGTCCACGGGTCTCTCTCTCTCTCTCTCTCTCTCTCTCTCTCTCTCATCCTTGGGCTAAACATGTGTGATTTAGGATTTCTGATTTTACCTTTCTTTTTTGGGGGGCTTCTGGAGGAGAGGCATATCCTTGAGATTTCATCTATGAGCAGCATGGCAGGTGGCCTGATTGATCGGGCTTACCAATTCCGATCATGATCCACTCAGGCACATATGACAACCCATGTGCAAGTTCATTGAGGGCGCTTATCGTTTGGGAGAGATAAATACCCATTTATGCAATTCATTTGGTTATCAGTTTTGAGATTGAATTGAGATACTCATCAGCCCATATCCCTGACATGTGGCTTTTGTGGCCGATGTCTTGAAGATCAACAGCTCTCCCATCTACAGCACAATTACATAATCCAAATACATAAGGTGTCAAGCATGTCACCATGGTCATCTCAACCCTCCTCTCATCTGGGAGCCTTTTGTTCAACGAGTGTATGTGATATTCGATTGTAGTCTTGACACTAGCCACTGTGGCTGGTATCCTCATCCTCATGGCTCTCATTCTCAGCCATGACTACATACCCCACCTCATCGACAACCCAATTAGATGGAATATAGATTACCGTTATACCGTTTTTCATCTGCGGTGCTCAACCAATAGTGAGGTGAGATGTATGCAAAAGCAAGCAATGAGTCCATTTTTACTGAAAACTGCCCAGTTGTACCAGGGCCCCTGCCCGAGGTCCCAACCATAGTGACATTCGTATGCATGCTCGACGATTCACGACGGAGCCTAATGTTTCAAAAACAACCATGTAGATCTCAGATCCGACCTTAAAGCCAGTCTTCTGCAGTCGATAGCAGAGAAGTTTAGGGGTATCAAATACCAAAGAATGCCTAACGCCATGCATAAAACAGAGATATGTTCAAATCGTGTTTTCTCAACTTTGCCCAATTTATTGTCGCTTGATGGGAGTGTTTTTTTGTGTGCCTTGTTCAGGTCCTTCTTTAATGGTATGTTTTGACTTGTGAGCCGTATGAATCTAGACCCCAACTCGTCTGGTAATGCGAGGGGCATTGTGTTGTCGGCGCTCAGAGGTAATCATCAGGAGACCGCCTGAGCGGTGTCATTCTCTGGCTGCGATGCGGGAAACGTAAAGAATTGGTTCATATCGAAGTTCTCATCGAAGTTCATGCTGAAAGGATCCAGGTTGAAGTCGACTGTGCTGAATGCCTGGTGGAAGTTGTTGACATCGAAGTTGGCATCTTGGAAGTTATCAATCCAGCTCCCTGTGGTGGGGCCGTCTTGCGAATTCGTGGACTCGGGGGTCAAGACTTGCTGCTCGTCGTGATGATACTCAAAATCAACGGTGTCAGCGCGAGATGCATCTTTCCTGACTTGCTGCTTGACATGTGTTGCTGGTGTCTCCGTCTTAAACATTGCATGCTCTCCTGCATCGTCGGCGCTAGTTCGACGTCCTGTCCTGAGAACTGCCTTGCCTTTTGCCTCAGCTGTCTGCTCGACCTTCATCGCTCCACGAACCTCCTGTGTGCTTCGTCTCTTATGTTCCTTCTTCTCGCGCTGCATTTGACGCAGATTACCGTGGAGATGGAACTGCGTCTGAGTAGTATGTGAAACGTTGCTGGCGCCCGGTGTACCTGGCGTGGTAGGCACGCTGTGCCTGTGTAAGGGTGTGACGAATGTCTTCTGTTGTGTACCAGGCAGTGACCCGGATCTACCGATGATTTGTGGCTGGAACAAGTCCCTGACGTTCGCAGGCAGATGCGTGGTGAATCCAGCCGCATGCATTGGAGGAGTGCCGACAGGAGACATCGGTATAAATTGAGCCGAAGCACGGCGCTGAAGGTGGCTGTTGTAAGAGGCAGGATGGCCCGCCGGAGGTGGCATACCTGGAGATAGTAATCCTGTACCTGACGAATAGAACCCTGGTGTCATCATGGGTGACTGTGAGCTCGCAAAGGCGTCGTCGTAGCTTCGTCGCTGTCCTGCCGTCTGATGTCTGAGCGGTGCGGTAGGCGATATGTCTGTTGCTCGAAGTTCCAAGTTCATATGCCTGGGCTCGACTTGCGACATAGACATGCTCCTCGCAAGCATGGGCGGCCCCGTGGCCGGAGATGGCAGTGCACTTGTCGGCATCATTGGGATCGTAGACACGGGGCTGTCGATTTGACTCATGGCCGGACTGCCGAACGGGCTACTGAGCGCCATGTTCTGTGGACTCGAATGGTGGAGTCCGTGCTGCTGAGCCTTGGTTGCCGGTGAGTACGACGATGTGACCTGGCGTGGTGTCGTTTGGGAGAAGGGAGGGTGAGACCCGGGAGCAGCTGTTGGGGTGTGTACAGAGCCATGTTCGCTCAGCGGAGTCTGTGGGAGTGGCACACCAAATCCAGGAAATACCTGGGCAAATTCGCGGTTCACCTCATCCAACCTGGAGGGATCCTTGTTGGAGAACCTTGCTGCCGCCACGTCCCGCATACCCATTTGTGTTATGGCATAAGCTGAGGCACGCGGGCTAAAGGCGAAGAGTGGGTTGTTCATGAGTGCCTGGTATCTGGCAGGAAGGTCGTCTTCCTCCTCGTACATCTCTTCCTTCAGCACGATCTCTTCGGTAACCTTGAGGGCCTTTCCTGTACGGTCCTTGTGTATCTGGGATGCTGCGAAGGCGGACTGAACACGAGCTTCGAGGCTCCGGTCGCTTCGCCTGGAGGCAGCTATGTAAGCTCTTTCCTTGTTTTCTGAAGCCGTTCTCTCACTCTGCTCAATATGTCAGATGTTGTTTTAAGTCAAAATATCACAATGGTCAGTACAGACCTGCCGCGGAACACCATCCCCCGCCGGATAGCGGAACCTGTTGACAGGCATGTCGTGGATTTGTTTGGTGAATGAAGATAGCGAGCGCGCTGGAATTTAATCGGAGTGACGAAGATGATCGGGTTGGCTACTATGGTGTGAATCAAGATGAGCCAAGTTGTGTTGTTTCCTGTCAGTGCCTCCTTTCTCAGCCTGTGAGTGTCGGTATGAAGTTTGGTCGATGCCCAACAAATGATTAGAAGGGAACCCGGTGGCGGAAAATGGGAACGGTTGAGATTATGAAGTATAGAGTTGAGAGCGCCCGAGTGGACTCCATCGAGGTGCGAGGAAGAAAGAGGGCCAAGCATGGGGAGCTAGCAAAAGGTACCAAGGTAGACAGTGTAGAACAGCCAGTACGGTACCCGTAGGACAGACAGCACCACAGTAAGGAGCCACTCGACTGCTGCAGCATCCGTAGCAGCTAAAACAAAGCGGAAAGGGACAAGTACCAGTAGACCTTGGAAGGAACAGCAACAGCAGCGACCAACAGCAGGCATGGCAGGGATACCGAGGGTACCTCGGTAGAGCAGGGGCACCACGGAAGGAAGGAGGGAAGGAGGGATCCAATAGCCACTTGACCGGTTTCTGTTGCTTCTCCCCAAAAACCTTAATCCTTGAGATTGATCCGGGCTAATCCAGACTAACGAGATGGGGAAGTCGATACACATATCTGGCGGTACTTTTCAAGTAATTGGCCTCAACACTAAAGCTCTGGTGGCATCTTACGAGCCTTCCAAGGTTTGCCCTACCCCAGCCACCGTTTGTGGTGATGAACGTCTGGTGTGCAGCAAGAGCCCCAAACTCATTCGAACATGCCTACTGGAGTTGGTAGGTATATGATAGCTTCAGAGGTTGAACCCAATGATCCCATGTATAACACGCATATTATCTGCCGATGGACAGGTATTGACTCCTCCTGAGAAACGGGTGCAGAACCCGTGGACTCATGCATCGAACGCTTGTGCATAGGTTCAGTAGGTATCCGCCCGATGTTATTCTTCCTTCTATACTATTCTTTGTTTTTTCGATCTTGGGCCGATGACCAGTATCCGATTTGAAGACCGCACGGACGGCCAGATCGATCTCGATTACAGGGGCAGTCGATGGAATGGTAGGCTTGGGTCTTTGTGGCCAGTACCGGCAGAGTCACACTATACATGGCCCCGGCCACTTGGAAATGGTCTGGACCAGATCCTCCGGCACCACCCTCATATGTCGTCGATACATGCCTTATACAGACTCTGATCAGCTGCGCTAACAGCGCCAAGGTGGTTCGCCAAGATGGCCCTCGTTTTTCTCCCGTCCAGGCAAGAGCTAAACGGCGCCAAACGGCATTCGGTCATGGAAGTCTGCGTTCCCGTCAGCCCGTCCACCCGCCCACAGCGCAGTCTAATACCGCCCAGCACAGAAGCCTCATACACCAAGCAAGCCGAAACGCTGGGAACCAGGAATTCCAAGGCCCAATCTCCAGGGTTCAGACCTGTCTCATGGCGGGAAATGGGTCCGATCCATAAGGTGAGGTGACCTGCGAGAGGCATCGACCTTTGCTCTCATCATCAACAAACCAAGAGCCTACCAACTACACACACTCTCCGGAGATATCGTCAACTTTACCTCATTCTAGCAGGCCTCACCCCCCCTTCAGGCCCTCTCTCTTGAGTCGGAGACCCTTGTGCCTCTCGAGTCAATCTAGTGCCAATGGCCGTTGCCATAATGGAGGGATTTCGTCACAAGTGATCATCGGTCTTTCAGATTCTTCGTCCCTATCTCGCGTGCACATGCATTTCAACCATTCTACCGATCGCTTCAAAATCTAGTATTTGTTGTGGTTGCTGGAAGTCCGCGGACAAATAAACATGGGAGGAGACGGATCTGATCTGGTACGCTGGTACACAGTATGGCCTCAACTGTTGTGTCACTGCCATATCTTACAAGGATTTCCTGACCAGATTCTGCGATGGGAAAGCTGCTAAATTGCCATGCAGATCGGCTATGGCATTCCTTTTTTCTCCGCCAACTGCCCAATTGCAAGCAGCCCCCAGGTCCGGCAACATCCGTTGGTGGGGGAGGGCTGATTATTAATCGGGAAGTGGTATCTGTGGGGACCTGAGTGGAAGTGGCTAACCCTAACCCTTCTGACAGCATTGCAGATCACTTCCTTGTGAGACCCCTCGAGTCGTCCACGGCACCATGGCACCACGGGTACGCAAACCTGAAGAACAAACAAAGAGCTTCAGCCGCAGCACAACGACCACACCACCCTTACTTTTATTCTGCAGAGAGACTTGGTTCCTAGCGCGAGACTGGAAATATACCGCCTTGTTCCAAGGAATCTGGCAAGTGTGGTTACCGAAGGTTTTCGGCGCGCTAAATCATGCTTATTCTGCAGTTCCCATGCTATACCAGCATACCAACAACAGAGCTTGACGCACAGAACGCACCGGCGCCGGTTCATGTTGTTTACTATTATAAACGCCCCTGCAGTTGGGACCGTTGGAAGCGATACGGCTGTGTCACCCAATAGCACTGCGACAAACATTTCAAATCTTTCCCATCCTGCCGCTTATTGCTCCATCGCCTCGAGCCTAGCACTGAGCCAGCCTTGCTGCCTTGGGGAATGGGCGCGGATCTTCGGGCTAATGAACCCCTAAACACTCTATTTTTCTTTGGTACTTTTTTTCCCCTCTTGCTTTTTTCCTTTCCTCTGGGTGTACGACAAGGTCCAAGAGGTTGGTCTTGTCTCACATCCCCTACGAGATCCCATCAGATCCGACACGCCTCATTAAGCGTTCAGATCTGTGGTCCACAGCCCCAGTGACCCAATCCCAGCTTACTTACTTACTTACATACGACACCACCCCCTAGTCACCGGCATGTGAGCCCCCAAGGCCTTCTGCTGACCCCGCAGCTTTCGCGATGTTGCCCAGGATGTGGCCTAGCTCACCGACGGTCGCCACCCGTTATCGAGTAGGGAGCCTACTCTTGGATCATCGTAGGACCCAAAACGTGAGAGATTGCTTCTCTCACCTTCGGTCGCGCCAGGAGTTCGGGGGGTGGTGAGACATATCGCGGTTACGCCTCCTCCAATCGCATCCTCTCGGGAGGAGAGGGTTATTGAATGCTGCGCTGCCTGCGACCCACGGCGACGACCCTCCACCGTGTTCTGCTCTGACGTGGGCCTTGGGACTCCAATTATTGAGGTTATTCTGGAGCCCGCCCTGAGCCGCTGAGGGCGAACTTGATTACTGGACCCGTGCACTTGCCAACGCGAGGTCGGGTGTCTCAGAAGAATGCGACTGACCGGTTGTCAGCCTCGCCATGCATGTAATAAGAGACCCCTTGTCTTGTCTGGGGGCCTGGCCAGAGTTGTCTGTGACTACCACCCCCGGAATCTACCAGGGATGGCCTGAGCCCCTCATCTACTATACTCAACGCTATACTATGCGTCGCTGTACATGAGTGTTCTGGAATCAAGCCCGCCCAGCCTGCCCAGCAGGTCGGTACCGAGTCCTGCAGCCGCTCAGATCGCATGCTCATATTCCCAGGATCGTTGCGGAAGATTATCATATAGCACACCCATCCGTCCCTACGCTTGGATCTTAGCCTGGACGCAGATGCACCGGGGCCACAGGCAGGGCTAGCGCGGCCTGCGCGGCTGAAGCCAACCCTTAAAAGTGCCAAATACTACTCAAAAGCTTATGTACGGCCCGGTCTTGTCGCCTTATCCTTCTCCTCGGAAGCGAGGGAGAATGACGTTGTATTGAAAGCTTGGCTTTCTTCCCCAGGCTTGATGGTCCTCTGGTTCCGATTTGATGTGGACCTCGCTATGAGAGCAATCATGTGCTACCAGCCACAGATCGGTTGCCTACCTCACTCCCTGGGTATATGGCAGTCACTTATATCTCCCATGCGGCGAGAATACGCCGCCCTGCGTTCACACCCGGCAGAACTTCGACAGTGATCAGGTTGCACTGCAGATTCAGGGTTTGATATCGAGCCGGTATCAAAATGCGCCACGACCAGTCAGTCAGTCAGTCAGTCAGTCAGTCAGTCAGTCAGTCAGTCAGACAGACACACGGTCAGTAAGTCAGTCATCAGGAGATGGGCTTTGTTCCTCGCTTCACTCGTCCTCGACACTGACAGGCAACTAGGCACGTTTACCCTCAATCGAGCATGTTGATGTTGGCCCACGGGTCTCTAGCTCAGATTCGATCGTCACCTAGCTCCCAACTACGCGCTGCCGTTGCGGAGACATGCTCGAGATAGCGTTGCTTTTTTTCTTCCCAGAGCTAAGGGCTTCTTGAACCCCGGATGTGTCAGACCTTCGTTGTTCCCTTCGGCGACCAAAAGGCCCCATTCTAATAGATTGGAAGACCCCGTCCCGTTACAGCCTGTGGTTCCTCCGTGGGCCTAACATGGTGACCGACGGGTGGATACGCCCAATCACCCGTGTCCAATCGCAAGGAGGGGACCCGAACGAAGTCGTGTGTTGATGGCCTTCCTCATCAGGAAGTGTTCCCAAACCGTCTTTGGAATGCGCAGCCATCGCTCTTCCGCTCTCCTCCTCCTCTTCTCGTTCCGATATTCCGGCGTGAGCCATGAGGTTCATTTGCAGGAACGGAACTAGTGAAAACATACCTAGTTGGTAAACGGGGAACACCGCAAAAAGGAAACCCGTCTCGCTTCGCAACCGCAGAGGCTGTCATTGGCACTGGGGCGTCGTGTCATGATTATCGTCAAGTCAAGCCCCCCCTCAGGCCGAGGATGCCGCTCTTGCTCCATCCTGGCCCCCCTTCGCCCGCTATTAGTTGTCTTCTCTCGAGAATGACTCTTGCTTGCCCCGCCCAAGGGTGCTATTTTGGAAGCCCGGATAGCGATCCGGGTCACGATCCGACGCGGTAAGGTTTAGCGTCACTGGTCCTTGCCTTTCGCTGCTTTGTGTCGATTCAGGTAAGGTGTGTGGTTCGAGACCCCATCTTCCCGTGGTCCTGGCGTATCAGTGGGGGCGATTTACTTCGGCGAACACGCATTATGCTCCTCGTTATCGTTTCGTTGTCGTGGTTGCCGAATCTGTACGTAACGGATGCTGTTCGCTGCCGCCTCCGGGGCCTGCCGTGGCTTTCTCGTAGTCTTGGGACACATCGCCGGTTGCACTTCCTTGAGGCAAGACAGATAGTGTCAATTTCTTTTATAGACCTGTTGCTTATATACAAAACTACATAGAATATAATTGGATAGCCTGCGGGGTAGTTTGTGGTAATGATATCTTACCGTGTTTCACTAGATTGTATTCTATCGTGTTCAAGAGGCCGACGTTGAACCATTGTCGAACTTCATGCACGCCACCTGGGCAGCCAACCTTGTATGCTGGCTATAAGGAGTGATCAAATGTGAGAGTTTAATATACGCGACTATACCTATTAAAAAGTACGGGATACGGTCCGCTCTCCTGTAGTTGACCTACCCTAGGGTACTGAGGGCTAGATTAGTAGTTGGGTTCAAGTGTTGGTGAGGAATAGCGAATACCCGGTGTTATATGTTTCCTTTTGCTCGTTCTTTCCTTTTCGTCCTTCTACCTCTAAGAGTCCCGCTCGCCCAAAGCAACCTGGACAAGAGTCTATTTGGTTGATATAGCTCGTGGATTACCGTAGCCAAGAGACCTAGCAGCCACCGGGAAAGTGCTGTCAATGGTGGTATCAAACCTGAAAACTCCGGACTTGAGAACAGGGGTATCAACTCCTTATATTAGGGCGTATCCCTGGAAGATGTGGCTTCAATTCTGTGATACACAAATCTTCTTATACTTACCAACTTGTTCGTTGCTCCCCATATTTCTCATCGTCAGGAGGAATGGAACGTATGAAGGTGGCTTTGGAAGTGAGCTAGTCCAACCACTTGATTGGTTGGTATCCCGAGAGAAGACGTCAACTTCGGCGGGGGCTTGGCTTATAATGAGGGCAAACAGTTGATGATCGACCACGGACCGGATGACGATATCTGGGTTGGCGAGCCTGATGCGGGGATGGATGAGCTATGGCGGAAAATCGAAGATCGTGAGCCTACCATTCCTTCACTCCTAACGTGGAGAATGGAAATACCAAGCGCTTGTTTTACAATGCAGTGAGCGTGGTCTAGTTGGAAGGCGTCGATGCCGACTTTGTTCGAGGTCGGGCGATCTTTCGTGATGGGTACTGGCTCGTAGGTTTCGACGTGCTTCACCAACTCCACTGCCTGGTATTAAGTATAACCTTCAATCTCTGGTACTCAGATTGCTTATGTCTGCGTGGAGAACCGTCTGCGCAAAGCGTTATATCCAGCATTATATCCACAACAGCAGTCTGCGAGGATAAAAAGGCTGCACAACGTTATGTCTCGCTATATTGGTTGTCATAAACACCCTCAATCATCTTTTATTTGATCTGATCACAAACCACGTTCTGTTACACATTCGGCGGGTTTTGCTTCGCCATGCCGATGTTTTTGCGGTTCTCATCAAAGAGGGGCCAAATATCGAGATTTTCACACCTGTTTCTGGTACACAACATACTTGCCGTGACTTTGATTGAATATTCGAGTTTTCAGGGGCTCGGAGTCAGATGAGAGGCGGCGGAAGTGAAGCGCCACCTGAGGAGGAAAATGGCACTATCAACAGTGACAGTCAGTATGCGCATGCGCATGGGGTTCACGGGGCCATAGTTGATCTGTATTGCCGAAATACATGATGTTAACCAGGTTCCTCTCGACTTCCCAGTTTAGCATGTTATATGAACAACTGGGTGAAAACTCTATAAACTGCTCTTGTTCACGTTGGTTTGACCATCAATCCGTCCCCTCTGTCTGGTCCCCTTCTCCCTGGGCTTGCTCTGGCAGCTTTACCAATAGTAATAGTATGACCGTCAAAACACCAAGCAGAGCAAGACAAAAATAGGGTAGACCTCGCCACGGACCACCAAGCTTGATGCCGGCTGAGAAGAGCCCGGCCAAGGTGGGTCCTGCGCCCACAGCTCCCACAGTCTCTGTCATACTGATAAGGGTGTAAACAGTCGAGAAGTGTTCCGCGTCGACGAATGAGGTGATGATGGAACGGCACAGCGGTATCAGGCCGTCTCCGAGAGTCAGGATAACTTGCCCAGCGGCTATGATCGGGATCACATTGCTGGCCATGAGTAGTGCGCCAGTGGTGATGCACAGCGCGGACAGTCGTGCGAGAGCGAGATCCTTGCTTTGGGGAGACAAGTAAATCGGCGGCGTAGAAGACGACGTCAAGAACTTTCCAAGTTGTGGTAGTCCAACGAGAAGGACAAAGATGCTCGTTATCCCGCGGATGGAGAGCAGGTAGCCCGTCTCAGCCAGGGACCAACCGAAGCGCTTGCTGACATACTGCACAAACAACTGGCCTGCGGCCAGGATCACGGGTACCTGGCAGAGGAATACCAACAAGACAAAGAACGCGGAGGGCGAGTGTAGTACGGTTATGGACTGTTTGAAGCGAGACAATGACTTCGTGATGTGATTCCTAATGCTGGACAGGAAACTCTGCTGCTTCGTTGGCGTGGTCGTGACCTGAGAGCCATGATGCTTCGCATGAAGGGCTTCTGGGATGAAGAAGACGAGACTGGTCCCAAGTATGACCAGGACGATGGATAGCAGTACAGGGATCCACGGTGAGCCGGTCTGCATCAGCCTCGCCGCGGAGAGCGACCCTAAGAAGGTCCCTACGTAACTCGCGGCGGCCATGCGAGAGAATGAGTCCACCCTATATGCTAGGTTAGACTATATATATGGTTTTTTGGGGTGGACTATGTACCTGATAGCATTCGGCACTGCATCAGCAACGAGGGAATAGGCCATGGCCAACAGGACACTGGTGCCGCCCCCAACGACCTGAAAGGCAGGCGAGGCCACAGTGAAGTACACTGGTATCTGCTCCCAGAAACGCAAAACCACCATCATCCAAAGTGTGCTGAAGATGGTACCTACGGTAGAGAGGACGAGAACAAAGCGGCGTCCAATCCTGTGAGTAGTCAGCATGAATCTTGGGTTCTGGAATCCGGTCGGGGTCAGTCACGTAATTACCTATCTGCCAAAACACCATATGGCAACGCAACGACCAACCCTGAAAAGGGAGAGTCAGCGGGTCACTCCTCTCCAGTGCCTGATTAATACCACAGAGCAACGAACCGGTAACAGCATCAGTCGTGGAAGATGCTCCAAGGATATATGCGAGTTCTGATTGGACCTGGTCGGCCTTGCAGAGCCTCTCGTCGATGGTGTCGCCGCCTCTGAATACGTCCTTATAGTAGCGGTGACAGAGGACGTCCTCCAGAAGCCTCGTTTCTGGGACCCTGCAGAGGGAACCTGCACCTGCAAGAAAGAGGATAAGAAGCGACGTGAGTGCTACAGTCCGTTGGGGGTGCGTTTGACGGGCCGGCCCTGTGTGCTCGTTATCGCTGATGAGAGGGGTTGCCTCTTCTACAGAGTGTGGTGAGCCCGGCATCCTGTCGTCGAGTTTCAAGATAGGCTGTTCTGCCTGTGTGGTTTGGTTAGGGTACGGTAATGCTCAGGGTAATCCATAATGAAGATGTGGCGGGCAAGATATTGCGCGGACGCCAAACTGGATATAGAAGCACTCGCTTATAAGCATCGACTTCTCGATAATCAGGCCATATAGTACCTTTGTGCAATACCAGTTGACAAAACCAACACCTGCATCTATTGTACCTCTAGCGCCATGCTCGTGGATGAAAGAAGCAGGAGGAGGTAAACCCCTGATTGGACCAGAGTCTGCAGTAAAAGCACCCTCGCCGCATTCCAACAGACTGTGCTGACGGTGCCCATTGGCCAGACATGTCCCCAAGCAATCAAGGGTTGGCGGAGGGACTATATCACCGGCTTATGGAGTTGCGCGATCCTCTGCTTGGAGCGAATATTGATAACAATCAGGTCAGAGCATCGGACTGCCGACATTTGACTACAACACTGTCCATCTGTGGTATAATTTCCAGCAATGGATCTTAGGACGGTCTGTGGTGACAGTTCCTTCGGCCCAGGCGTCAAGTCAGCAGACTGCCGCGGCGGCTTTGACTTCACAGGTAAGGCTGTCGGACTATGTTATGTGGTTTGGATCAGAAGCTGATAATAAAGCAATCATGTTCCAGTCCTCTTCGAGGAGACCATCTTGACGATCCTGCCCGCGGTCTGCTTCATCCTCTTGACGCCGTTCCGGGCGCTGCGCCTGTTCCGTCGAAGACTCCGAATCAGGCGAAATGCTCTTTATTTCGGCAAATTGGTATAGTCCATGGAGAAAATATTCGTTTTGTGCTGGAAACACCATCTGACAGCCTCAGGGATCCATTGCCGTCTATACTGGTCTCCAAGTGGCCATTCTGGTACTGATAACGAGAAATCCCGTGATCCGCACCGATGTCTCGATTGCATCGACCACGCTCTCTTTAGTTTCAGCCCTGACTCTGGCCGTCTTGTCTCACTTCGAGCACGTGAGATCCGTCAGGCCGTCCTTTCTTATCAACTTATATCTCATTGCAACGGTGCTCTTCGATGTCGCCCGTGTTCGAACACGGTGGCAGATCGGAAGTGAGGATGCAATTGCTAGCGCCTTGACAGCTGCTCTGGCCGTGAAGTGTGCGGTCCTGCTCTTGGAGGCTGTAGAGAAGCGCTCTCTTCTCCTCGGCCTGGACCGCCGCTTCTCTTACGAAAGCACGAGCGGGCTGTTCAGCCGCAGTTCCTTCTGGTGGTTGAACTCCCTCCTGCTTTCAGGATTCAAGAATGTGTTGACCCTGGATACATTACCAGCCATCTATGAGAAACTCGACTCAGAATCACTGACCATCCGGCTGCAGTGCACATGGGATAAATGTAAGCCCCTTATATCATTCCCATCTATGAGTCGAGAAATTCACGCAATCTAGGCAACCAAAAGCGAAAGCACGCTTTGGCGTGTGCTTGTGTGTGGAGTCTACGTTGGGAGGTTTTGACGACTTATATCCCAAGGTTCTGCTATGCTGCACTGAGTGTAAGCCAAGTCTATCTCATCCAGGAAGCTGTCACTTATGTGCAGGGGACGCAATCAATCACTACCGGATATGGCTTGGTCGGTGCCTTTGGGCTTGTTTATATCGGACTTGCAGTAAGTTATGAATTGCCTTGTGAACAAAGGTATATACTGAATCCTTTTCTGCACAGATTATGATGGGCTGGTCATCCCACCTCTCATACCGCCTGATGACGATGATGCGTGGCCAACTAATCTCGCTCATCTACACAAAGATGTTGGCCCTCCCGATCGCCGACGTCAACGACTCAGCAGCAATGAGTCTGATGGGCACCGACGTGCAGAGAATCGCAGAGACCTTCTGGTACTTACTGATCGAGGTTGTGCCCAGCTTGGTGCAGGTCGGGGTCGCCGTGTACCTACTTTATGTCCAACTTGGTGCAGTGTGCGTAGCACCTATTATCGTCACTATAAGTAAGTGCTGGATAAGAAAATCCGTCCGAGAGTTGCATCGCTAAGGCGCCGATATAGTCTCGACTGGCCTGTCGGTACAAATTGCTGGGCTCATCACGTCGAGACAGAAAGCTTGGCTCGGAGCAGTACAGCGCAGGATCAATTATACCTCCGGAATCCTGGGATCCATGAGGAACGTTAAGATGCTTGGCCTGACTAGTCAGATGTCTGCCAACATATCACAGCTGAGAAGAACCGAAATTGCAACCTCAAAGAGATACAGAAAAGTGCAGAGTCTCAATACTTCCCTAGGTAAGTTACATTCGTAGTGGAAATGATGGAATTGATCAAGAGTGAAGGGTAAGCTGACCGTTTCACAGTAAATCTCCCGGAGACGTTCAACGGATTTCTCATCTTTGCCGCCTACGCAATAGTAGCCCACTTACAAGGCGGCAGTGGGATGTCGGTCTCGCAGGCAATGACATCTCTCGCGGCTCTCAATCTTCTCTCAGCACCGTTGGGCACACTCCTTTCCGCGATACCACAAGGATGGGCCGCTCTGGGCTGTTTTGATAGAATCCAGGTGTTCCTGCTGGAGCTTCCAAGGTCCGAGAGGCGGATGTTGCCATCTACCAGGACGAGTACAGAATCCGCTTCAGATCAGGAAGGCATAAGGCTGGAAGCCATACGAGTGCCTCTCCAGAACAAGATCACGGTGAATCAGGGCAGCTTCGGATGGTCGGATTCAAATCCACACGTCGTCGAGGAGGTCGACACCACGATACAAGTCGGCTCCGAGCTCGCGATACTTGTTGGGCCAGTGGGCTGTGGGAAGTCGACCTTGCTCAAGGGACTCCTCGGTGAGACCACGAAAATAGGGGGCCAGATAAGAATCTCTTCCTCTGAGATCGCATACTGTGACCAGACCCCGTGGGTCTTCAACGGGTCGATCCGAGACAATGTCCTTGCAATGTCAGAATATGACGATGCATGGTATGCAACGGTACTTCAGGCCTGCAGCCTCGATGTTGACCTACGTCAGATGCCTGACGGAGACTCGACTGTCGTGGGCAGCCAGGGAGTCAAGCTGAGTGGCGGCCAGAAACAACGCATCGTGAGTAAACAACAATGGAAAAGAGGGAAGCTAGACTGACCACGTTACAGTCCGTTGCGCGTGCAGTATACTCCAGGAAGAAGGTGGCCATTCTAGACGATGTGCTGAGTGGGCTGGACTCCGTGACCGAGGAAATCGTCTTCAGGCGTGTCTTCGGTCCAAATGGCCTCTTCCGCAAGATCGGCACGACCGTCATTCTCGCAACGCACTCTGGTAGGGGTTTCCGTCAAAACTCGCTGTATTATCGCTGACCTGCCACAGTGAAACGATTACCACAGGCTGACCTTATCCTGGTCCTCAACGAGCACGGTAAGGTTGTGGAGCAGGGTAGTTTTGCCGAGCTCAACGTCGTCGGGAACTACATACACAACCTACAAGTCAAGCTCGAAGAGGCGGAAGCAAGCAATGATGATGACAATATTGAAGACGCCAAGAACTCTACAAACAGCCCAAAAGCCATCATCCCGCCCACCGAAGCCGTCGCTGATAAGAGCCGGAGGACCGGAGACTGGGCGATCTACAGGTACTACGCCCGTGCTCTGGGCCCCTGGGGCTTACTCATGTTTGCGGCTCTTGTAGCAGGGAATCAGACGTTCATTGGCATGAGCAGTAAGTCCTCGAGAACCCTCCCATGGCTACAGAGTACGGCACTGACGCAGCTAGACGTCTGGCTCAACTGGTGGGCGGAGAGCAATGACAAGGGAGGGAAGCCCGATCTTGGCTACTGGCTCGGCATGTTTGGCTTCCTGAGCTTCATGCAGGGTACCCTTATGGTCGCGGCATGCGCGTGAGTGGAATGGCTCATCGTTAGAGCTGGGTCGATGTGCTAACTCATCCATAAAAGGTTCCTATGGATAGTCATGATTCCAAGGTCCGGGAAAAACTTGCACAAGTCGATATTGACTGCTGCAATGCGGTATGTAGAGCCCTTTCTCCCACTCCCTGCCCCAAACTTCACGTGGCATGGGCTGATAATTGACGAACAGAGCACCGTTGTCCTTCTTCTCCCAAACCGAGACTGGAGTGTTGGTGAACAGGTGAGAGATCTATGAAGACGGCAGAATACAATCATCTGACAATTTCTTAGGTTCAGTCAAGATCTCCGACACGCAGACATGACCCTCCCGGCGTCCATCGTCAACTGCGCTTTCCGTGAGTCGATCCACCCATGAAACTATGAAAATCCATTCTAACGCATCGCTACGCAGAACTCGGGACATGTCTAGTATCTGTGTCGCTTTCAATCACGGCAGTAGGGTACTTCGCCGCCGTCTTGCCAGTCGTCCTGGTGGCGCTGTATCTGATCCAGAACTTCTATCTTCGCACATCTCGACAGCTTAGGCTGTTAGAGTAGGTCTTCTCCCCACGAACCCAGGCATTCATCACTGAATCCATTGCTAGGCTGGAGGCGAATGCCCCGTTGTACACGCACTTCATCGAGTCTCTCGCCGGGCTGATCACCATCCGAGCTTTTGGCTGGGCGGAGGCTTATGCGGCGAAGAACCGCCGACTGGTCGACGACAGCCAGAAGCCATACTACCTCCTGCTATGCATACAGAGGTGGCTTGTCTTGGTCCTCGATCTCGTCGTCGCCGGCCTGGCCCTGGTTCTTGTGGGAATGGCTGTGGCTCTCAGGTCACATATGAACCCTGGGTTCCTGGGTTTGGCCCTAGTCAACATGATGAACCTGTCCCATTCGCTGACGAACCTCGTGCAATACTGGACGAACCTCGAGACATCTTTGGGGGCTATTGCTAGGATCAAAGACTTCGCGGAGAACACACCGGTAGAGGGTGCTCCTGGCGAGGATGCTCTCCTGGATGTTAGTTGGCCGAGTCAAGGTGCTCTGAGATTTGAGAGTGTTTCCGCCAGCTATAGGTAGGTTATGGTCATGATACCACGGTTATGACTATTACTATACTAACAACTTACATACTTGTAGCGAAGCAGCATCGCCTGTTCTCAAGGAAATCAGCTTCTCGGTCGAAGGCGGTCAGAAGATTGGCATAGTCGGCAGGACCGGAAGGTAAGTACACCGCCGCTGCGACCGACCCTTGATATAGTGCTAATGGAAGAGAATACAGCGGGAAAAGCTCCTCCACGCTTGCAATCCTCGGCTTGATCAACATTGTCTCCGGAAGAATCGTCCTCGACGGCATCGACCTGGCAACCGTGCCAGGGTCTGTCGTCAGAGAGAGGCTCACCTGTCTGACGCAGGACCCGTTCATCTTCCCTGCGTCGGTGAGATCCAACCTCGACCCGCTGGACAGGTCGCCAGACGATGCCATTGTTGCTGCCCTACAGAGAGTAGGACTCTGGGACGTGCTCAGGGAGAAAGCCACGGACAAGACATCCGGCTCGTCAGGCGTCCTTGCCACGACGGTGGATACAGACCTCCTCTCACACGGTCAGCGACAGCTTTTCTGTCTCGCCAGGGCCATGCTCAAGCCCGGAAAGGTCCTTATACTGGATGAACCTACAAGCAGGCAGGTCGAAAGCCCCTCACAGAGATATTCCCTGAAACATACTGACGGAGTGATGTTTCAATACAGCGTGGACACCAAGACAGATGCCCAAATGCAGGAACTCATCCGTTCCGAGTTCCAGGGCCGCACGATCATCATGATTGCGCATAGACTATCAAGCCTTGTCGACTTCGACCGCGTCGCTGTACTGGACGGAGGCAGACTGGTGGAGTTTGGACAGCCTTCCGAGCTGTTGGAGGATGGGTCAAGCCGTTTTGCAAGGCTATACAGCAGCTCGGTGTCAAAATAGTTGGGGCTTGGTGTTAACCAGACCAGAAGACTTAAACCTCCATGTGCGGTGAGAGGTTCCCGCTAGGTATATAAGTCCAATATGAACAATAATCAGTACATGCGACCATACCCAGTGGAAAATACGGGATCCCGTCCGCTCTCCCATAGTCAAGCCACTGAGGGCTGGATTAGTAGTTGGGTCGGTGACGACCAGCGAATACCCGGTGTTGCATGTTATCTTTCTTTTTGGCTCTTTTCTTAGGTTTCCTTTGCCCCATCCATGTCTGCGTATACGAGCCGTTTGGCGCGTAAACTTTGATATCTGGTAAGGTAAGTAGGTGCCTAGTAGGTAGGTAAATAAGTAGGTAGGTAAGTAAGTAGGTAGTCTAGTATAGTCTAGAAGAACGCTCCGCATACAGCTCCGCTGCATCGTTGACCACCCTAACTGCCTTGCTAGCTGTATAACCTAGCTGACAATATACCTATCAGCCCTGAGTACCGACTTTAGTCGGGTGGTCACTTCCCATTCTAGCTGACGACCTCGATGAACCTAAGAACACCCCGTCTCGGGCACAGGAGAGACATTAAAGTCCAGATGCGACGGTATCTGATCGATAGCAGAGCAGACCATCCCGAAATGCTCAGGCACCCACCTCTCATACAAATTCCTCGTAAACCGATACGCCACCCACCTGTCCCTGCCGTCCGCCCCAGTGAAGTCGAGCGTGCGGACAGTGTGCCGATAATATTTCGTCTTCCCCCCCGTTGTCATCACAGGGTAATGGGCGCAGATCCGCACCATACTACCGTCATGCGACACCGAGAAGCCCAGCACCCTCCGATCGACCTCGCCCCCGCGCCCCACGAGGCGGAAGAGGTCCGCGACGGCGCGCGCGGCGAGGGTCATGGCGTGGGCGTTGCGCCGGTCCGCGACCTCGAGGTCCTCCTCCCCTCCGCCCCGCGGCACCTCGCACGCCAGGAAGGGGAAGTACATCGTGTACGTGGCCATGAAGAGGGACCGGTCCCCCGCGAGGAAGTCGCCAATAAAGGGGGAGAGCTTGTCGAGCTGGTCGTCGGTGAAGGCCTGCCGCCTGAACCCCACGGCGTAGTCGGGGCGAGGAGGGGTTCCTGCTGTCAGGGGGATGGAGTTCTCCCATGGTTCGGCGAGGCCCTCGATCAGGCACCCGAGCGCGCTCGAGCCATAGGTACAGAGGGTCTCGGCGGATGGCACGATCAGGGGGGTGATGTCTCGTAGTATCCTTGCCTTGTTCCTCTTCGCGACCTGCCTGCACGTGGTGGCGAAAAGGTCATCGCGGAACAGCGAGTCTCGGGGTGGTTCCTGGGGGTTCTCGAGGAGATGCTGGCAGAGTTCCTTGCTTTCCTCTGTGAGTCCCAGCTCAGACTCGTGCATGAAGCTTCCCTTGGTCTCGAGGAGCACCGGGTATCGGTGGTCGCGGTACGGTAGGGCCTTCTCCCCCCTCGGCCTCTGGTCACTAGGAGTTATGGAGCCGGCAGTATGAGGTCCATACTGCTCAGAGCTGATAGAAGACGGTGGCTTCTTCCTTGCAAGGAAATGTTCTATAGTCGAGCCCTGCTGAAAGTACTGTCGCGGCCAGCTTCCTTCTCTTGCCCAGTGTCCAATCGGGTCATATTCGACTTCGCGTGGTAGCTGCCGGGAATGGTCCCTCAGCGAGCTGCTAACGATACACTGGTCTTCACGCAATCGCTTCACAGGTCGGTCCTCCATCTCGAGAATACCATCGTCTCCGCGTGATCACTTCGAAGACTCGACCTATAGTGACGCTGTAGTGCGAGCTGATAGCGGGCGAGGGGGTGTGGAGAGCGAATTCCTTCTCTTCGCGTGGAGTCGCCAGGCAACAAAGTCGCATTGCAGATGGTGGTGGTGCTGCATGTGATGAGATGAAGAGCGGAGAATAGGCTGCAGCAAACCCCGACAATCAACGCAACGGGATATGTTCTAGCATCGAAGTCTCTCAATTCTTTATTGATATAACCTGATTCTCTTTGAATTTCCAATACAGAGGGCACCCATATACGCACCCAAACACCTATTACCCACTCATCCCCATAACACACTACATAACCCCCAAAGCGGCACTGACAACCAACACATCCCATCCCACACCCGTCCCAGAAGCCCACCCAGTAGCCCAATCCAGTCCTATATATCCCAAGAATACGCTATGCAATGCTAAACCCATCCATCCACCTAATGCCCCTGACAATCATCCAACAAGAAGAGAAGAAGAAGGAAGAAGATGTTCTTGGTAGTGGAAGAGGGGCGGGGGGCGGGAGAGGAAGGTAGATAGTCCTCTTGTGTGTGTGTGTGTCTTGTTTCAACCCATACCTCCCGTCCAAATCACCTGAGCATGAAATCAAGGACCGACTGACTATGTACTATGATGACCGAAAAAAAACCCTATACCCTCCCCGCGCAACATACAGTATACCTTGCTTTTCCATCACCTTCCCTGAAACAGAAAAGAAACCCAAACCAACACGATTACTCGAGACCAAGCGGCACGCACGATACCTAGGTAATACAGAGCCTTTTGCAAGGCCAGCCGGAACAGTGATCGGGCTACAAGCATGGGTAACATGGGTATGTATGACGATATCCCCGAAGACGAAAAGAACCACCAAAGGTAGTGATTGCTCGGAGCATGCCAGTTGCATCATACCCTAGCCCGCCATCAGGAATCATGGACCTGGAACTGATCAGGTGGTGTTCCAGGTCCCCTTGATCTTGGCGTACAGCTCCGTCTTGAGGAAGTCGTAGTCGTCCCTGAAGACGCAGAAGGGGTGCTCGGCCAGCAGCTTGCTGGCCGTGGGGCGCTCCTCCGGGTTCACGCTGAAGCAGTCCCACATGAAGGCCAGCGCCACCGGGCTCACGGCGGCGCTGACCTCCTCCGAGATGGGCGGCGTCTCCCCGTTGGCGATCTTGTAGATGGCGCCCACGGCCTCGTCCTTGCTCCAGGGCCGCCTGCCCGCGAACATCTCGAGCACCACGCACCCCAGGCTCCAGATGTCCACCTTGGCGCTGTACCCCTGGCCCTGCGACCGGATCACCTCGGGCGCCATCCAGAACACCGAGCCCTGCATGCTGTTGGTCTTGTCGTTGCCGTAGATGTTGTCCGTCTTCTTGGAGATGCCGAAGTCAGAGATCTTGGCCGTTCCGTCCACGTCCAACAAGATGTTGTCCGCTTTCAGGTCACGGTGTAGAATACCCTCGCGGTGCAGGTACGCCAGCCCGGACAGCGTCTGCCTCGTCAGGCTGGACACGACGCTCTCCCCGAACTTGCCGTGCTTGCGCAGGCAGCTCCCTATGCTGCCACCGGGGATGTACTCGAGGAAGATGGAGATGCTCGTCTCCTTTCTCTCGCATCCCAGGTACTGCACGATGTTGACGTGGTCCAGGTGCTGCATCGTGTCGATCTCCTGGTCCAGCGCCGCCACAAGCTCCTTCATCTTGTTCTTGTCGCCAGCCGCCGCCTTGGGGTTCACCTCCACCTCCTTGACCGCCAGGAACTCTCCGGTAGTGGCGTTCATACCCAGGTACACCCGCCCGTACGTCCCCTTGCCGATGAGCTGGCCCTTGAACCACCGGAACGTCGTCTGCCGCTTCGGGATCGCGTTGTTCGCGTTGTGGGGGAGGCTGGGCAGGTGGTCCTGCGGAATCTGCGGGAGTATCATGGAGCCTCGTTCGGGCCGGATCTGCACAATGTTGGCGTTGAACATCTTCGTGGACTTGCGGCGCATCAGATTCGTGTGCTTGTTCCCGGTTGTGTTGCTGCTGTGGGGTGTCGTCGGAACTGGCGGTTGCACGCCCGCGCCTTGTGTGTACCGCTTGTGTGCCACCTCACGGATGGACTTCATCCGCCCCAGACCACCAGAGCGCTGTGTGCTCCTCCTCGAGACGGTGGAGGCTGGTCTCTCTAGTGCTTTGAGTGTTGACTCATCACTGCCGAGGGTATCACTGTCATTGTAGAAATTGCTTGTACTTGTAGATGCCATGGGCTTGGACTGATGATGCTCCGGCGGCTCCTCATCCTCAGCAATCGGACTTGGCGGGAGGTCACCCGGCAGCTCACCCTCATCCAGCACTGGCTGATCCACATCAAGATTGGGGAAGAAATCCTCAAGATTATTGATCAGTGCATCCGTGGGAGGACGGTTGGCCCAGATCGACGTATCCTTTTCCATGAAGCTCTTGCGTCTGCTTAGTTTGACGTCCTTTTCGTTTCTCGAATCCCATCCTTCGTGTTCAGGCGTGTTTGGTGTCCTCCTGGAGCCCCTGGAAGACTGGTCGTCGTCGTCACCCGCCCCAGACCTACTGCCGGCTGAGGATGGCAGAACAGGGCTCGTGAACGTCACCGAAAGGCCCTTTCTGTCGCGCTTCGTATTGACAGTCAAGCTGGGCCGCTTGCCCAGGTTATTGGTTTCTTGTGGTATGATTTCTTCATCGGCATCGCTATCCTCCTCATTCCAGAATGTGCCGTTTTTGCTGATCGGTGATGGTTTCGGCGATGGCTGACGTATCGGTTCCTTGCCCTTGCTGGCGCTGTTGTTCGCATTACGTCCGTTGAGAGGCTTCGCAAACAACCCGTCGTCGGAGTCATCGTCGGAATCCTCGTCAGATGAGGAATCTCCATCGAATATTCTGGGCTTGACAACGACCTTCGGCAGCTGTGGCGGTTCGTCCGGTACAGTCTGTGACGCTGTGTTGGGGCTGACATTTCCTGATGAGACCGGTTTTCGAGGAATGGTCTCTTCTCCTGTTCGTTGTTTAGCTTCCATGTCAATCTTGAGTGGGTACCTAGTCGATTTGCCTCGAGTCCTGGCTCCGTTGAGTCTCTCCAAATTAGGTGAAATAGGAGAGAAAGACATCGGGATGAGGGTTCCACCGGGAGAATAGTCGGGCACGTCGAACGCCACGCCCCCCGGACTCATGGTCGAAGACCCGGGGGTGGGTGGCGTTCCCGGTCGCGGACCACCGTTGTCTTCATTGAAGAAATTGCTCGACTGAGCCGTCTTACCTCTGTCACTTGTCGAAGATGCAACACCAGCAGAATCACCACCGGATTTCGGGCTCGCTCTATTCGGTGAGTTTCCCCTTTGACCCGCGCCTCCAGGATGTGCGATGCCACCGAGACCACGGCCCATGCCAGCCAGAGCAGCTCCTATGCCACCAAGCGCCTGGCGCTCGTTGGTAGGCTTCCTCTTCTCTGACATCTGCTTAGGACTTTCCGTGATTCCAGGGGCCTGTTGCCGCTTGGATGGGAAGCCGTCCATGCTTCCTTGGCT
This sequence comes from Cytospora leucostoma, assembly GCA_003795295.1. NCBI lineage: Eukaryota > Fungi > Ascomycota > Sordariomycetes > Diaporthales > Cytosporaceae > Cytospora > Cytospora leucostoma. The sequence continues at coordinate 374,000 of LKEB01000008.1, read as the reverse complement.
AGCTCGGTGCGAGCCCCGTTTAGAGAGCGAGTTCGCCTTGATGAGAGTCGCCGAAGGGTCCAGAGGAGCTGCAGGCGCTCGTCTCTGCGGTGCAAAGGCCGCCTCGAAGGGCTTCTTGTCTTCGAATGGCGAGTTGCGTGGCTCATCGAAGTTGACGTTGCGTCCCACGATACCATTATATTGGCCAATACTGTCGGATGGTGAATTCGCGTTATCCTTCACAGGCCTTCGCTTGACAATATACTCCTGCGGTTTCTTTGCATTATCGAGTCGTATTGCCTCGGCCTGATGGACGGTGTCTTTGCTCTTGATGTCCTTTTGCTCGTCGTCGTCCGCGCCAGGCGAAGTTGCGGGCTTGCCATGTTCACCTCCGGTCAGTGTGTTCTGCCTCGATGCTGGCGGTGAAGAACTGGATCTCCTTCGTTGTCCATTCAGGCGCGCATATGTGTCCTCGTCGATCTTCGCACCAGCTGGCAGATGAGCCGGTGAGAGCGCATTCTGCGACTGGCTAATATTCACAGCTAGCCCAGCCATGTTTCCTGGCCGTACATATACCTTCAGAGAACCGGCTGCATCGGCCCGCAATTTCTTGTTCGCGACTAGTTGGCTGTCATCCAGGTGATCATCGTGATCGAACTTTCCCAGTTCGGTCAGGTAAATCTGTGCGCCATCCGCGTCTGGCAGACCTAGATTCACGCATATGAGCTGCCGCAGGTCCGAAGCCGTCTCGACGTCCGAGACATCCACCATTCGATAGTTCCAATAGTCTAACGTTGCTAATATAAATATCCTTCCAGTAGTGATGCGTCTCGATCGCGTTGGGGGTCCAGGTGTGTGCTGTTCATGCGATGGAGAGACCCCAGATCCCGGCCTGTCAAGTGACGTCTCACTGGCGTTCCCTCTACTTCCCAGCGAATGCGCCTTGAACTGCATCGGACTCGTAGGCGAGTCCGGGTCATCGTGGTGCTTCTTCTTCCGTGGGTTGAGGAACGACAAGAAGGACTTGCCCTCCCTGGCGGAACCGGGGGGTTCGCTTGCTCCGGCGGATCGGTCGCCGGTCGATGATGCATTGTCGCCGAGTGGGCTGGGCCGGTTACCGCCATCGTGTCCGTAACGACGCGTGTCCTTGGCCATATCGGAGAAATTCATCTGAGACCGTAGAACCTGGCTCGCGTCGGGGGGTACCCCGGATCCATAAATAGCTGCGTTGCTTGAAAGCGAGTCAGTGGAGTTTCGGTTTCTGTGGCTCCCCAATCTCCCGCCAGGCGATGAAGCGAGATTGGGCGCCGTTGAAGACGAGAAATGTCCCTGAGTAGGCGCCGGACTCCCCGCGGGACTATGACCTCGGTTGCTGCTGCTGCGCTCGTTACTTGTCAATCCTACCTCACCTGGTTCAGTAGCAACCGGGCGGCGGTGAGCGTTTTCGTCGTCGATATTGCCAAGCATTATTTTCCTGTGATTGCCACCTGGGTCTGAAGCATTGACTGAGTTACTAACACCGTTCCAAACGATGGGCATGGTCTGCGTCCGTATCTGTGATGGTGACCTACGTCCAACTGAGAATCCCGGGCCTGGGGCCTTGATAGGAGTGTCCGGTGAGCCGCTATCCGGGCCTGCACTGGTCGGCACAAGAGAAGTGTTGCTTATCGACTCCTTCCTCGTGTGGGATGACGTCCCAGTCGCAGGCGTCTCGCCCCGAACGATGCTGCGTATCAACCTGCGCATCCTCTTTCCCTCTTCTCGCTCGCGGGGTTGATCCCACCCGGTCCCACTACTGATGCACTCTGAGGCCAGCCGCGGATATACCAGCTGGTGCATCATGCCAAAGTTGCCCCGACCACCGTTCGCACTCCCCACCTCGAGGAATCTACTCCCGTGCAGGTCCAGTGCACGAAATGTTGAGCGCCAGTCGTTGCTGAAGTTGTTCGCCTGGAGCCAGTCCAGGACGCGGTCCAACGGCCATTGTGCGGCGAGTTCAGGCGGTATTCCCGCCGCACCATTCGAGGTCGCGTTCGAAGTCGTCGAGTTCCCCCTGTTGTGACTCCCATAGGCATCGATCGGCGTCGAAGTAGCGGTATCGCTGGCATTCGTAGGCCCCAGACTGCCGTTCCCACCCAGCCACGGGTTCTGGGATGTTGCAGGCCACGTCGCCCCCTCATCCATGCCCAGGCCAGGTATGCCGACCCCCTCTCCAAACGTGTCACCTTGCGGTATGTAAGTAGGTCCCACATCATAATCACCTCGCGGTATGTAAGTAGCCGACATCTGCATGCTTTCGGTGGGCGGTGGGGGTGGAGGTATCGCAATCGTCTGGCCATTGATGGTCTGGTATGGCTGTGGGTTGTACGGACGGGGTGCTTGGGGCGGCGGTGGTAGGTAGGACCCGTAAGCACCGTTCCAGGTGCCCTGCCACTGCGTTGTGTTGCCAGGAGGTGGTCCTGAGGGAGGAGGAGGCAGCCCGCTGGGAGGTGGTACCCCTGGCGGCCCTGGTAAGTGTATCGCTGCGGCCGGCGCACTGGGAAAGCGGGGTGGTGGAGGAGGTATGTTCGTCATGATGTTGTTCATGGTACCTATGGCTGTTGCTGGGGGAGGCGACATGGGTGGCGGTGGAAGGGGGACATGGAATGGCCTCGAGGGATCGACCCCTGAAGGTTGTCGTTGCCCGTACATGGTCGCCGGCGGAGCAAAGTTCGAAGCAAGGTAGGGAACGGTCTGTGACCTCGCCGCCGGAGGAGGGGATGCGGCCGGAGGGCTCGTGGCTCGCTGGTTTGGAAGGGACGCTGTGGGAGGCGCGGACGACACGGGCGCAGGAGAGAGATGGCTTGTAGATGGTCGAGCTGCAGGAAAGATGCCGGTGCCGCGATGTGTATATTTACTGGGAGAGTCAACTGGAGAGTCGGTGGGAGGGACAGGGGAGAGAGATCCGCTGGCAGTATTTGCTCTCCTCCTCGGGCCTCCTGGCGAGGAGGCACGGAGGTAGTTCGCGTTACCGGTAACGTTGGAGGTGTTGATGGTTGGGTACCCGGCGCCTAGACTGGAGAGGAGCGCGCTGCCGGACCCGAGGGTGGGTATATCGTCGAAGAGGACGCCGTCGAGCTTTGCTAGATCCTCGGTTGCTTTTCGCTCCAGCTGGATTGTTGGTCGGGAGAGGTGATTTGCGGCAGCATCTAGAGCGCTGGGGGAATGTTGCAGCCCGGCGAGGGGTGATCTACTGTTGTAAGGACTTAGCAGCCCCAGTCCACCGCTGGCAGGATCTCTGTCGCGATCGACACCTCGTGAGGATAGACTCGAAATGGAGCGCTGGCGCTGTATATTCCTGCTCATTTGAGCGTAGTGTGGTGGAGTCGCCTTCCTTTGTTAGAAGCAAGGGCGGCTGAATAGCATTCTACATAAACGCAGTCAGGCGGTCATTGTCCGAGACCATTGATGCGATAAGGTTTAACTGGAGCAGGAATGAGACTGGGAATCGGGGGAACTGGACGCGGAACTGGAACGGGAGAGTCTCCTAGGAACTGAAGGAGCAACAACAGCGCATGGCACGTTCCGTTCCGTTGAATCTGGATACTGTCGAGCCCAATTGGCAGAGTAGGCAGACCAGGCAGGATGTGCACTTACAACGAACGACGGCAACGACGGCAACAACAATAATACAGATCAATGGCGTAGGGCTATTGTCGCAGAGACAAGAGAGTGGGACCAGATGTCTATGCTCCCTCGTGTTCTTCGTGCCCGATCGCCCTCTTTGCCAGGTTTGACCCCCTCCTTCGAAAAGGTTCGGTTCGGTAGGCTGGGCGGCTACTGAGATAGTGCGCGCCTATTAAAGGCGGGCAATGAATCCAGAGGGTCCTGAAGGCCTGACTGACTGCCCGACACTGCTGTGCCGCGTGGGTGTGTGCGTATATATGGGATAGGATCCGCGCAGCGGGACGCAATCGGGAGTAGACTGGAGACTCTGAGGTGGGCTCGACTGGCTCGACTGGCTCGAAGGATCGCAAGTGGGACCGGGGTGCGCGGTGTGAACTGTGTGCTCGTCAATGTGGGAAGTGCTGTGTGCTCATGGCTGTGTGAAAGTGCAGCTTTTAGATGCAGATGCAGATGCAGGTGCATGTGCAGGTGGGTTCGGTGCGGTTCGGATGGATCATTGATTGATGCAGAGATGCATTGCGCCCGCGGGGAGGGTGTGCGCAGAGCACTCCGGACGATGGGTCACAATAGGTATTAGATATCCTATCCGTACGCATTTCATTCGACTGTACGACATATCCTCTCCATATTGGATCCTCTTGGGAAAGACAAAAAAAAACAAAAAAAGAATTTGTGCAAGGTTAAACAAGGACATGCAAGGTTTCGGAAGTCACGGGGAGACACTGAGAGATCGCCAACCATCTATCGGACAGAGCGAGCTGCAAGGTGGCCGAGATGTTGTACTGTGGTAGTTGGTCGTGCCGGTAGTCGAGTTGGTGACGGCCACAGCATTGGAAGATTGAAGGGGTTGTGGCGAAGCCAAGCTATCACTACCTCGGTAGGGTTAGGCCTGTACATGTTTCAGATCTTCAGGGACTACCCGGGCAATTTAGTGTAGATATTTAGGTACCGTATCCTCCACTGTACCCGTCGGCCAGTGTACGTATACCGGTATTGCTTAGGCATATCGTCGAGTATCAGAACCTGTTACACGCGATACCGATTATACGTGTACTGTAGCCGATTTTGCTTATACTAGCACTCATCTATCCAGTTACTACCTACTTAGGTAGGTAGGTAGGCCCACCGTCTGAACCCCAGGCCGGCGCTGTCAGGGCTCTTCAATTGGAAGGTTTACGGTTCCCCGCCGGCTCGACCCGAGCGTGTAATATATAATTTGCGCTTGTGCTTAGGCATATCTGATGTATATACGTACCTACCTACCGTACCTACCTAGGTAGGTAGGCATCAGATAAACAAACTCATCCCTGACGTTCGGGCGTGACCGACATGCGGGCGGGCTGGCTGAAGAACGTGCGTTGTTTCGGACGAACCTAGACCACTTCCCCGGGATTCCTGTCTGACTCTCCCAGCCAAGATAGGTACCCCTCCGTGGTGATCAGATCAGATGTATGATACATATGCAGGAACGGGTACGTAGATGCCTCATCCCCCATCTCAGCTAGTAACCCACCATGTCGAGGCCAGCAAGGATTGCAGTGCAGTGCAGTGCAGAGGTGATCTATCAAACTCATCACTACCATAAATCAAAGGCCCGATCAGAACTCATGCATCTAATCTGTACATAAGGCGCGGGAGACAGGGAGGAGAGTCGATCCCATCTCCCCCTCAGCCCCATCAGAATTGGGACCCCCCCCCCCGGATCTGCAGCAAGGCGTGGGAGAGGTGCGTGAGGCTCAGATAGGTACAGTACACTCGGTAATGGGGGCGGGATTTCCATCTGGAGCCGAAGGATCATGGAAGGAGGATTCACAGGCCGGAGAACGTGTTCGTAATCCTCGCAAAGTGCTGTTTCGAAGGAAAGAGAAAAAGGGACAATGAACGAGCGGGAAAGGAAATCATGGAACCTCACTACTTACTCCCATCCCCTATTTCAAGTTTATCATCTTTGTCCCTGAAGTGACAGGAGTGCAAGGGCTCGTATTCTATACCCAAGCAGGTACAAAACCCGATCCTACTCCGATGGTTCACGAACTATCACCCACCACCCACCCACGCACCTATCCGTCCATCACGATGGAGCTAGAGCGACCGACAGGAACCATTCTTCCAGATGCAGCCAACTGCAAGGCACGAGGAACTCGAGCCGTTACACGGCATCTCCCCACTGCATGCTCAGCCAGAGAGAGTGAGGCTTGCGACCACAGCCCTAGGTACATCACTGGTCGGATCCTCGTGTAGGTTTCCTGCTCCTGGTTCTAGAACAGAGAACCTCAACTCTCCGATTGGTAGAGTGAATCTTAGAATTCCATTAATCGTATTCATCCTCATTGCCAATGCCATGTCATCCTCGGAGCCACCTCCTGGCCCCCAGGATTATACGCATTTGGATTGCGCCACTGCCAATGTGCTACGAGACCCCGCCAATGCCATAACGACGAACTTCCAGCTCGTTTCTAGCAATGTAGCTATCATCCCCCACCACCTCAACCCCTCCAAGAAAGTGAAGATCAGCCCTCCGCTTCACATGACAGCACACCCATTCGCAAGCGAATTATTAAGCTGATCATAATACCCCACCTCCCCGCCATCCTCCCCCCCCGCGGCAGCATTATACCTCCTAACCTGGCCCGTGATCTTGATGCTCTGCTCGTCCTTACCATGCCACCACCTCAGCCTCTGGATCCCGTCCCCCTCCTCCCCCTCCCCGATCTCCCATTTCCCGCCCGACACCTCCACCACGCTCGCGTCCCGCGGGAAGTGGTACTCGGGCAGGAACAGCTCAGTCGGCGCGTCCGGGCTCGCATCCTTGGCCGTCCGCAGCTTGAGCGTGAAGGTACAGGTCTTGAGGTCGAACGTGTAGTGGAGGATGTCGCCGGCCACGGCGACCGGTGCGGGCCGGACGTAGGCCTCGGCCGCGCGGTGGCCGGGGGTGTCGGATTTGAGTTGCGGGTCGGATGTGTGCATCATCCCGGAGGAGTCTCCGTTGTTGTTGGCGGTGTTGGACGATGATGAGGTAGATGGAGCGTCGTTGGTGAGGGTGCGCTTGATGTTAGTTGGCGTCACTGCTACGTCCTCGGACGGCCGCGGTGGTGGTGCGTCGGATGAGGACCGGGACTCTCCTTTGGAGCGTGGCACGGCCGACACGGGGAGCGGTTCGTCGTCGGGGGAGTAGATGGAGAGGTCTTCGCCGTTCCATTGATCGCCCCATTGGTGGCCATTCTGCTCAACACACGTCAGTGTCCAGGAGACTAGGTTGGCGGTGCCGGTGAGAGCAACTTACATTGGTGACGTATACCCAAAGAGCATAGCCCTCCATGCCACTGCCCTCGACTGCAAAGTGGTTTGCGTCCATGGCCGCGCTTTGACTTGAATAGTCGCCGGTCTTGTAGGCATACTTGTCGTCCATATCATATGGAATACCGAACTCGGTCAAGACACAAGGGTGGTTGCCCATGTAATCCAGACCTTCCTTCCTCATCGCCGCCAGCTGATCCCGGAAACAGTTCCGAATGGCCGTCTCTCCGATCTTGATACCAAATGCGGGCGTGAGATAGCGGCCACGTAGGATTCCGAGGACGTCTACATTCCATGTCCGGTTCCATTTCTTGGTCATCAACGTTATACCGTCGTAGTAATGTGGCGCATATATCATGTTCGGGTCGTCATCCTCGGTCCCCTTGATACTTGGCGGGAGCTCCAGCACCGGTGGTTGGCACAGCATCAGCGCCTCGGGGTGGTGCGAGCGGACCATGTCCCGATATGCCCTATAGAAATCCATGAACCAGTTGTTGGTGAAGTAAGGGTAGTCCGCTGTGGCGCCCGTCTTGGGATCCTTCGCAAAGTAATCCTTCCGCAGTAGGGTATCCGAGCTTGGATCCCAGACCCCGTGCTGGGCCCATATGCACTCCCCGAGTTTCCATCCCGGGTCACGCTTCCACCCGTATTTGGAGTCGTCGTGGTCGGCCGGCAACCACGCCACCTCGCCGTGGGGATCGATCAGTGTGCTGCCAACTTTGTACGGTCCCAGACCACCCATATCCCATGTATCAACCTCACACGCGCGCCCCGACCCGGTCAGTATGGCTTGCCAGATGGTGGGACACGTTCCCTTCTTCAGCGCCTGATGCTTTGGGATGACGCTCATGTCCTCCAGACCAATCAGTCCCCGGGCCGGCTCATTCATACTCTCCCAACCGAAGACGACATCGTTCAACACGTCACCGGCCTGCTTAATTCTTATGGCAAGATGCTCTATTGCCCCGAAGAAGTGGTTCTGCAAGTAGTCCTGCACATTGACTCCATCGACGATGCATTTTGGAGCGTAGTCCCTGCCCGCAAAGAACAGCGTGAAGATTGTCGCGACCGCCAGGCGAGCGTAGTTTGTCGACCATATCATCTTGGGGAAGTTCTCGGGCTCCGGGTAGGTGTTGTGGACGATGGCGGCTTCGGTGGCGGCAAATGTTCGAGGGTTGAGACCGGCGAGATAGAGTGTCCACAAGGGGGCACCAGAACCGCCAGAGAAGCGTGACCACTGTGATCATGATCATGCTTAGCTGCAAGTAACCCACATGACGACAAGATCGTGAGCAGGTGGGAAGGCCGAACATACCACATCTTGGTGAGGGTCCATGAACACGAAGAACCCGTAGCTCTTTGCAACCCTCAGCACCTCAATTGTGTGACTTATCCATTCCTCGTCATATACGCCGGGGCCTTTAGCCTCAATTGCCTCCCAAGTAAACACATATCGGATCGTATTGTATCCGAACCGTCGTAATCTCGCGAAATGAACATGTGCCTCGTCCTTGGTGAAGGGCCGTTTGTGGAAGCTGACATTGTCGCCGTCGAAGAAGCCGTCTACGACTTGTGATGGCTGGTCGAATGGCTCGCTAGGATACTTTGCGTCACCAGCGACGTTGATGCCGCGGAGTATGACTTGTCGGCCGGATGGGTCGACGAACTTACCGTCCTCGATGAGGAGTCGGAGGGACGCCATGGTGCTCGGGAAAGAAAGTCGAGCGATGTAGGACCGTATCAATCAGAGAGGCCCTGTAGCTTGTGGATGATCCTAAAAGGAGCGTGTGTGTAATTGGGAAAATATCATAAACAACGAATGAAGGCGATTGGAAATGATTTGGCTTTGAGCTGGTGTCGTTGGGATGGTTATTCGGGCAGATCCCCGTAGCGGCCGGGCACACTTAGGTACGGTCGGCGTGACGTCCGGCATTGGATGACGTTGGCTCCGACTTGCAAGGACGTGGTTGGATCAGGGATAACATAGAACAAAGTCACGATGTCGTCCGGTATCAGTTGCTACCTATGCCGATCTATTTTATACGACGTCTCTCACATCAATCAGCTACAGTAGATCATCACGAAGATCGGTGAATCTTCAGCAGTAGCTACCCAGTTTACTGTAGGCAGATGCTGATTTCGCATCGGAATTGCAGTGAACCGTCTACTGTATGTTTATCTACAGGGACCCCTCAGCTCCTCACCTCCACACATGACGTCGGGGCCAGGATATCTCCCCGAAGATTTGCCTGCCAGTTGGGACTGGACACGCCCAGGTGGCCCTGTCCCCGCTTCCCGCTGCAACCAGGGCCTGCAACACGCTGAACACCACCTGGAGACGTCTTAATGGATTGGGCCCGTGCACTCGCGTTGCCTACAACGCGATTAGACGCGTCTTCTATTTTGTAATTATCAGACGGAGCCGAGGTTTGGATTGGACTGCCTCTCGTACCAGCCGTGGAAATTCGACGACTTCACGATCACTGAAAGCTCGCACCGTCTCTTACGTTCTATTGGTGCCGTCGGTTCTTATTGACTTACCATATTACCGTGATCATGCCTCACTCCGCTACCCCAGGGTCCAGTCCTCCTGTACCAACTCCAACTAGTGAGGAGTTTGAACAGATGGAACAGGACTCTCCAGTCAAGACTGCCAACAATGCGGACGAGATCGAGACTGTTGGCGACATCACCATGGCCGATGTCAATGCCATGCCCCAACCCGAGGAACAAGAGCCAAAGAAGGAGGTCAAGCTGGACGAACTATTCGCAGACGACGACTTGGATGAAGACGAAGAGTTTCCCAGTACCAGCAGGACAACCCAAAGCCAAACATTACCCACGAGCTCTCCAGGCCCGGATTCTTCTGCAGACACGAGGTGATACTTCCTACGCCGTGTAGAGTTATGGTGGTCGAAGTTGAGGCTGACACCATATGATGCAGTGGTGGTGCCCCGATCAAAGCCAGCGCCAGTGACCCCGAGGTCATGCGCAGTTTCTACCAGCGTCTCTTTCCCTGGAGGTATCTCTTTCAGTGGTTGAACCACAGTCCTATGCCAACAAACGATTTTGGACATCGAGAGTTTGCCTTCACGTTACAGAATGACGTCTATCTGCGATACCAGTCCTTCCCAACAGCGGATCTGTATGCAATCCTCACGTCTTGATCTCAGGCACTTCAGTTTTGCTGATAAAAAATCCTACAGAATCCGCAAGGGCGTCATCCAGACCCTGCCTACGCGTTTCGAAATCGGCCCCGTCTACAGCACCAACCCGCGCGACCGAAAACAACTAAAGAATCTTTCCGCCTTCCGCCCGATCTCCAAAGAGCTCTGCTTCGATATCGATCTGACGGACTACGACGATATTCGAACGTGCTGTGATAAGGCTAACATCTGCATCAAGTGCTGGCAGTTCATCACGATGGCAATCAGGGTAGTAGACGTGGCGCTGCGCGAGGATTTCGGGTTCAAGCATATCATGTGGGTATACTCAGGTCGTCGTGGTGCTCACGCCTGGGTGTGTGACAAGAAGGCGAGGACAATGGATGATCAGAAGAGGAGGGCCGTGGCTGGGTTTCTGGAGGTATTGAAGGGTGGTGCGCAGAGTGGAAAGAAGGTCAATGTTAGGAGGCCATTGCATCCGCATCTGACGTGAGTTTTGCCGACGCCGAGGGGGCAGACGTCCTTCCTGAGAGCCTCATACTGACAACATCGCAGGCGGAGTCTGGAAATACTCAAGACACATTTCTCGGAGGACGTTCTCGAGAGGCAAGATCCATGGGATACCGACGAGCGCGCAGAGAAACTTCTGTCATTACTACCAGACAAGAACCTAAATGATGCGCTTCGCAGGAAATGGGCATCTGCGCCAGGACGGTCGTCAAAGTCCAAGTGGGCGGACATTGACGCTGTTACCAAAGCCGGAGGAGCAAGCAAAGGCCTCGACACACGAGATCTCTTGGCAGCGAAACAAGACATCGTCCTGGAATATACATACCCCCGGCTGGATATCGAAGTCAGCAAGAAGCTGAACCATTTGCTAAAATCCCCATTCGTCGTGCATCCTGGCACAGGGAGGGTCTGTGTCCCCATCGACACGCGGCCTGGGAAACTGGAGGAGTTTGACCCGGAGGATGTACCGACTGTGCAGAACCTCCTGGGCGAGATCGATGCTTGGACGGAAGACGAGGTCGATGATGAGAAGAAGAGCCTGCCGGACTGGGAGAAGACCAGCCTTAAGCCCTACATCGAACAGTTCAGGAGTTTCGTCAACGCCTTGATGAAGGATGAAAGGGGTGATGTCAAGGTCAAGAGGGAACGAGAAGAATCAGAGTCCATGGAATTCTAGGGATTAGGGTATTCACACTTTACTGAGGAGGTTGTAATTACGTTAGATGATGGAATTCGGAGGGCTGTACGACATCCACATGACAGAACGATGGAGAACATCAACACAGAGCTGGCATTTCGGCATAATTCTGGTTTGTGTGGCCATATTCTCCGTCTTGGGCCTGCAGAAGGCTGCATCATGCACGCGCTTACCGGTATGGGAGCACGATGTTCATTGGCGCGCGTCCGGTAGCATCGGCAGCAAACCCCGGATATACCTACCCAGAACGCAACTGGTCGCAAACCATCCAGCCCCCTGTTCACATCCCACCCCAATTGCCACCTTCTCCAAGTTATCGCAGCTACCTACCCGAAAAGGCAATCAGCTCTGCCCTGTCTGCCGACGTGGAAACTGGGGACAGGATCAAGTCTCGTGATGAAGAATGATGCTTTCGACGAATGATGTTCTTGGATCTTGGGGCCCAGTGCAGACAGGAATGCTACGAAGAATACCCCGAGGCAGTGGTCATACGAGCGGTCCCAAACCCTACAGCCAGCACACTTGGCTTCAATGGGCCCGCATGATGGCATCATGGGCAAGCTACTTGGGACTGGAGTCGGTCCACGAGTCTATATAGTTGCGCCGTAATATCGTCTCATGTCCGTGATGTGGAAGTCTGGTGGTAGCAAGGCCTGATCCCTCTGTAATCCTACCCTCCTGACGAACTCGTCAACCCACCCGGGTAGATCTCCAAGATGGTTTCCCTCAGGTCTAGCCTCTTCACTCTCTCCTCCCTCAGCCTCGCCCTCGCCAGCCCTCTCAGCCCCCGGAATGACACCATCACCACCTTCTCCGACAAAGTGATCTACACCCCGCCCTCTGACTACAACACGCCCAAGGTCCTCTACGGCCGCACCGCGGAGCTCACGCACTCGGGCGACGTCCTGCTCGCCACCTGGGAGAACTACTCGCCCGAGCCGCCGCTGGTCTACTTCCCCATCTACCGGTCCGAGGACCACGGCCTGACCTGGGACCACATCTCCAACGTGACGGACCAGGTCAACGGCTGGGGGCTGAGGTACCAGCCGTTCCTGTACGAGCTGCCCGAGGACTTCGCCGGCTACGCGGCGGGGACGGTGTTGCTGGCGGGCAACTCGATCCCGACGAATTTGAGTAATACCCAGATTGACCTGTACGCGAGCACGGATGGTGGGTATACGTGGGAGTTCCTGAGCCATGTTGCTGCCGGTGGCGAGGCGGAGCCTGATAATGGGCTCACGCCGGTCTGGGAGCCGTTTATCCTGTGAGTCCTGACCCCACCACTCACTCAATCACTCATCCACTCCATCACCCAAGAAGTCACCTTCCCCATCTGGGCTCCCGAACGCCAACTAACGGGTCACTCACGACGCGCAGGCTCTACAACGACCAGCTGGTGATCTACTACTCGGACCAGCGCGACACGGCCCACGGGCAGAAGCTCGTGCACCAGACCAGCACGGACCTGCTGACCTGGAGCGACGCCGTCGACGACGTCTCGTACGCCGAGTACACGGACCGGCCGGGGATGGCGACGGTCGCGGAGCTGCCGACGGGCGACTTCATACTCGCGTACGAGTGGGGCCACAACTTCTCCGGGTCGTACAGCTTCGCCGTGACGTACCGCATCAGCGCCGACCCCCTGGGCGGCTTCAACGGCTCGGAGCCGACGGTGCTCGTGGCGGCGAACACGGGCACGGAGCCCAAGGGGAGCCCGTACGTGGTCTGGAGCGGGGGCGTCGGAGGGGAGAACGGGACTATCGTGGTGACGTCGGGAGGGTTGAGTACGGTGTTTACGAACACGTTCCTGGGCGATGGGGATCAGTGGTATGAGTATGAGACGCCCGAGCCGACGTCGTACTCGAGGTCTCTGAGGGTGTTTGCGGAGGATGAGACGAAGTTGTTGATTAATGGGGGTGGGGTGTTGAACGGGGACAATTCTGTTACGCTTAGTGTTGTCAACATTGCGGATTTGACCGAGGCGTGAGGGTAGGTTTGATAGTCAAACCCGAGGATAGGGTCGTGTAGCAATGAAGTGAATGGTGGTTCCATTTAGAAGTGGTATCTTGTTTATCCAATGTTTTTGCCGCGCTTTCGTATCGTTGCAATGCCATATGTCTAGACATGGCATATGCCACATTGGGCACACCCAACGCGGGACTCCACAGGTCAATAAATGTCTGGACTCCCCGGGGCAGGAGGGCCGGCACCCTATGCCTCAGCATTGGCTGCCTCAGCATTGGCTGCCTCAGCATTGGCAGCATCGTCTGCTTGCTGTTCGCCCTCTTTGCTTCCGTTCTCGCCGTCTTGCCCTTTCTCGATCTCTTTTTCGCTTGCATCTTCCTCGTCTTGCTCATCCGCATCCTCGCTCCTGAGCCGTCCACCCTTTCGCTTGGGAATGACCTCCATAAACGCCTTGCCCCAGTCTCCGGTCTCTAGCCACTTGGACATGATCTCGACCACATGGTTCGTCGCCAGCACCTGCCGACTGGCCATCTGCATGTACTCGCCGATCGGCAGCTTGGCCGTCCGGATGTTCTTGCCCTCGGCGCGCCGCTGGCAGAGCAACTTCTCTCGGTTCCGATCTACCAGCCCGCCGATCACGTAGCTGGTGTTGGGCTCGAGTTTGTCGAGGGTGTGGGGCGAGTCTGCTGAGAGGTAGATGATGGAGTCGGTGGTGAATTCCGGGATGGGTTTGTCAGGCGAGCTTGTCTCCTTGGCAGCATCTGCTGCGCCCTGCTGGGCCGCTTCTTGTCCCGCTGCTTCGCCCTCGTCTGCAGCTGCGTCGTCAGGCTGTTGCTGCTCCCCGTCGTTCTCCTCGCCTCCCAGTGCGGGACATGTAGTGCCGCCTCTGGGCCCGTGCATAATGTCCCAGGCCACCTTGCCCGCCTCCACGAAGTCGCCTTCGACGAAAGACATCCCCTTCCAGCTCTTATGTGCATTCTTCAGGACGGTCTCAAACCTCTGCTTCAACTTGCCGCCCCACGAGCTGATAAGTATATGCGTCTGGTAGTCCCCTTGCCTGTTCATCGAGTAACTCCTCGTGACCTGGGAGCCCAGCGAGACGATCTCGTTCTCGTGCATGTACTGCTCGAAGTCGCAGTCGATGATGAGGGATACGGGCACGATGTGGAGCTTCTTATTCTTCTTCGACACGCTCTTCTCCAGGGCTACGATCCGGTCGAGGGCCTCCTTCAAGTCGATCCCTTCGGCCTGCGCCAGCGCAGCGGCTTTTCCCTCGCGCTCCTGCCGGTTCCTGGCCGTCCTGGAGTGCCGCTTCTCCTTGCGCTGTACTTTGCGGTCTTGCCTGCGCTCCTCCCATAGTTTTTGTCGCTTCAGTTTCCTCTGCTGGTTCTTGGAGAGTTTGGGCTGGTCCTCTGCGCCGCCTGCGGTGGCATCGTTCTCGCCAGTGGGCCGTGCCTCGTCATTGTCGATGGCTGGCTCGTCGCCGTCGTCTGCTTCCCTCTGTCGCTTTCTCGGGTTCGTTTCTTCAGCTGGCGCTGGAATATCTACCGTCGGGAGCTCGGAGCCTGGGGTGGCCTCGATGGCTGCGACTTGTTGGTCTGTCTCCATCGTGATATTTGGTCTGTCTTCTACGAAGGGTGGTATTGCGTGGGCGATCTCGAGAGCTCTCACATGTTCTGGCAAATCGCGGGGCTCAATTGGAACTTTTTGGGAGCTCGGGCGGGCAGTATCTTAGGCGGTCTGAGCCTGACCCTCCGGGGAGTTTTAGCGCTCTACAAGGTACCTGGAGAACCCCAGTACACGTCAAGGGACCCCCTGTCAAATCGCGTCTCCCATTCAATTAATCAATTGGAAGTCGCGGTACGCGTTCCCTTGCATTGGCCTCGCCTTGACTACCTCTTGGCCTTTCTGCACAAGAAATTGATAGCCTCTCAACACCACTCAAATCTCGGTATTCTTCTACATAAGGCTGGGATGGGAATTGGTTGATATCTGGAGACTGCACTATTGTTTCTGTTCTGTCCCTTCCTTCCCCGAGAATACCATGTCTGCCAGACCGGAACTGAAGGTATCCAAGTCACTGGTGCCCCCAGCGCCATACGACGCGAAATCGGTGCTAATCTGGGTCTTACTTGCTAGGTTGACGATGAACACGGCTTCATCCGGTTCTTCAAGTCATTGCCCGACAGGAACGATGAGACCGTACGCATTTTCGATCGAGGCGACTGGTACACGGCCCACGGAGAAGATGCCAATTTCATCGCACGGACCGTTTACAAGACCACCTCTGTGGTCCGCCGGCTGGGCAAGAATGACCACACTGGTCTGGAATCCGTTACTATGACTGTGACTGTCTTCCGCCAGTTCCTTCGGGAGGCCCTGTTCAAACTCGGAAAGCGAGTCGAGATATGGGCAAGCGTGGGTGGCCGTATGAACTGGAAAATAGTCAAGCAGGCTTCGCCAGGAAACCTGCAAGATGTAGAGGAGGAGCTTGGTGGCCAATTTGACGGTGCTCCTATGATCATGGCTGTCAAATTCTCCGCAAAAGCCACCGAGGCGAGGAGTGTTGGTGTCTGCTTCGCGGATGCCAGTGTCCGCGAGCTGGGTGTCAGCGAGTTCCTGGATAATGACTTGTATTCCAACTTCGAGGCCCTGCTGATCCAGCTTGGCGTCAAGGAGTGTCTTATACAATTCGACAAGGGCGAGAAGGACAAGGACCCCGAGCTGGCCAAGTTGAAGCAGATCATCAACAACTGCGGCGTTGTCATGTCAGAACGGCCGCTGGCAGACTTTGGCACCAAAGATATTGAGCAGGATCTTGCAAGGATCTTAAAGGATGAACGCTCTGCTTCGGTGCTGCCGCAGACGGACTTGAAGTTGGCCATGGGCTCAGCAGCTGCCCTCATCAAATACCTTTCTGTTCTCCAGGACCCATCAAACTTCGGACAGTATCAACTATACCAGCACGACTTGTCTCATTTCATGAAATTGGATGCTGCGGCTTTGAAAGCTCTGAATTTGATGCCAGGGGCCCGAGATGGCGCCAAAACGATGAGTTTGTATGGACTGCTTAATCACTGCAAAACGCCAGTTGGAAGCCGACTTTTGTCCCAATGGCTAAAGCAGCCTCTGATGGACAAGGACGAGATTGAGAAGCGTCAACAACTAGTGGAGGCTTTTGTCAACGACACTGAGCTACGACAAACAATGCAGGAGGAGCACCTGAGATCAGTCCCCGACCTTTACCGACTGTCGAAGAAATTGCAGCGGAACAAGGCCACCCTCCAGGACGTTGTTAGAGCGTACCAAGTTGTTATCCGGCTGCCAGGATTCGTCGGAACCTTCGAGGCCGTAATGGACGAGGCCTACCGTGATCCTTTGGACGCCACATACACCACCAAACTCCGTGAGCTTTCCGATGGTCTTGTCAAGCTCCAAGAGCTGGTGGAGACGACTATTGATCTAGAAGCAATGGATAATCACGAATTCAAAATCAAGCCCGAATTCGACGACACCCTGCGGATAATAAGCAAGAAGCTAAACAGCCTCCGACGGGACATGGATAAAGAATTCGTCAACGCTGCTGACGATCTCGGTCAGGAGCAAGATAAGAAGATATTCCTCGAAGACCATAAAGTTCATGGCTGGTGCATGCGTCTCACACGAGCCGAGGCAGGTTGCATCCGCAACAAGCAGGCGTACAAGGAGTGTTCCACCCAAAAGAATGGTGTATACTTCACCACGAACAAGCTGCTTAGCATCCGTCGTGAATTCCAGCAGCTCTCGGACAACTACAAGCGCACGCAGAGCGGCCTGGCCAACGAGGTCATCTCTGTTGCGGCGTCTTACTGCCCTCTTCTGGAAAGACTGGCCGGTGTCCTCGCTCACCTCGACGTCATTGTGTCCTTCGCACACTGCTCGGCACATGCGCCCATCTCATACGTCCGACCGACCATACACCCTCGTGGCCAAGGGCAAACAGTACTGAAGGAGGCCCGCCACCCGTGCATGGAGATGCAGGATGACGTCCAGTTCATCACGAACGACGTGGAGCTTACTAAGGACAAGTCCTCCTTCCTGATCATCACAGGGCCAAACATGGGCGGAAAGTCCACGTACATCAGGCAGATAGGCGTGGTCGCGCTGATGGCGCAGGTGGGCTGCTTCGTGCCCTGCAGCGAGGCCGAGCTGACCATCTTCGACTCGATCCTCGCGCGCGTGGGCGCGAGCGACTCGCAGCTCAAGGGCGTGTCCACGTTCATGGCCGAGATGCTCGAGACGGCCAACATCCTCAAGTCGGCGACGGCCGAGTCGCTCATCATCATCGACGAGCTGGGCCGCGGCACCTCGACCTACGACGGCTTCGGCCTCGCCTGGGCCATATCCGAGCACATCGTCAAGGAGATCGGCTGCTTCGCCCTCTTCGCCACGCACTTCCACGAGCTCACGGCCCTGGCGGACCAGTACCCGCAGGTGCGGAACCTGCACGTCACGGCGCACATCGACGGGACCGGCGGCGACAGGGGGGACGCCAGGAGGGAGGTCACCCTGCTGTACAAGGTGGAGCCGGGCATCTGCGACCAGAGCTTCGGGATCCACGTCGCCGAGCTGGTGCGGTTCCCGGACAAGGTGGTGCGCATGGCCAAGAGGAAGGCGGACGAGCTGGAGGACTTCACCACCAAGCACGAGGAGGGCGCAGGTGCCGTGGGCAAGTACAGCAGGCAGGACGTCGAGGAGGGCAGCGCGCTGCTGAAGGACGTGCTCGTCAGGTGGAAGGGGCAGGTGGACGGGGGCGAGATGACCAAGGAGGAGATGGTCAGCCGGTTGAGGGAGCTGGTCAAGGCGGATGAGAGGTTGAGCAAGAACCCGTTCTTTGAGAGCGTTAAGGTGTTGTAGAACCTTTGTCGTGGGACTTTGCTTCTGGGGTTTTTCTGGTATGGCCTGTACTGTATGGTATGGTATGTATGTGGCTTTGGGGTCGATCTATGTAGGTACGGCGTTAGCTCTGGCGTCCTGGGAACTCGAATGCGCCGTGTATCTCGGCAGTCAGGCTGGTCTGTAATCTTCTCCCCTGCATCTGTGAATGGAACGGCAATGGGATGGAAAGACGTATTCGTTCGTGTCCCGGAGTACTGTAGGAAACTGATGAGTCCCATTTTGATATTTGAGTGACAATTGCTATCTACACGAAAATCATGGGAAGTCGCAACACCCGAGAAGAATGAACGGTATAACAGTGATGTGGTATGGACTAGACGACAGTGAAGATGAACGAAGATACACTTTATCCCGGAATAATACGATTTACCACCGAGAGGGTTCCCAGCAGCCCTGCCCCAACAGATATGCCTTTTCGAACTCCTAAAACGGGCCCAGCACCCTGGAACAGATAGAACACATGCTACACCAGCTCATTGCCCCTTTTGAAGGAACCAAGACCCATTTTCACAAACACAAGGCCCCCCTCACTCACCCACAAGCGTCACCTCCCTAACGAACCCATCCGGCCCCCTCCACGGCTTCTCGACCGGGCTCTTGCCGTTCCTGTACTTCCACAGCCGGCTCAGCTCCTTGACCTGCACCTTACCCACCGGCAGGCCCAGCCTACCCCTCAGGGCGATGGGGCTCTCCCCGAAATGCATCGCCACGCCGTCGCCGCCGCCTCCGCCGCCGGCGGCAGCCTCCCCCCCGCCGCCGACCCGCCTCCTCCTCCTCACCACCTCCCTGTCCTCGAGCTCGTCCTCCAGCGAGCCCAGGTAGCTGCTGGCGAGCGCCTCCCTCACCGCGCTCCCCTCGTCGCCGTCCTCCCCGATGACGACCTCGCTCTCCATGAACTCGTTGCCGGACTCCCTGCAGCCGACGAAGTGGCCCGTGACGGAGTCCCTCTGCAGTGGGAACATGCCGTCGAGGTAGTGCTGCACGAACTGGTGGCCGCCCCTGCCGTCGGCGGCGCTGCGCGAGAAGAGCCGGCCCATGAAGCGCGGCATGGACCGGTCCGCCGCCGTCGACGTCGCGAAGTGGAGGACCCCCCAGAGCGCGACGAAGTCCGTCGTGTGCGCGTAGTGCTCGATGTGGCCGATGGCCCGCTCGGACCGCGTCGGCGGGTCCGGGAGGGATGTCGAGGCCCGCGCCAGGGCGTGTATCGGCGCGTCGCCGCCCTCCTGGTCTGCGGGGTTGCTGTTGCCCAGTTGGAAGTCGCGGGTGCTGGCCCTCAGGGCTGGTGGTGTGGAGGCTGGCGTCGGCGGGCGGTGGCCGCGGTCGCTGAGTGGGTGAGGGGTCCCTTTGGCCTCGTCGTCGGTCTTGCTTGCCTCGCCGTTTGTATGGATTGCCTTGCCGTTCGTGTTCCATGCCTCTGGCATATCGAAGGTTCTCTGGTCACTGATAGTTCTCACAGCGTCCAGTGATGCCTCGAGAGGGTGTTTCTCCGCCTGATCTTGAGATCCGATAGTCCGATAGGGGTTGTTGAAATGGTTGGCCGCGTTCCCGAAGGTGTAGACCTCCAACTTGCAGAGAAGATTCTGTGGCAGTTCTTGCAAAAGCCAGTCCAGCACCAGGCCGCCCTCGATGGCGCCTTGGGAATGTAGAATAAACACAACCTTGGAGTACTGCGGATTGTACAGCTTCGCCTTGATGATTCGGTAGCATATCCTCACGTCTTCTGTGGCGTATGTGAGATTGCGCTGGACGAGGCACTCGATCACGTCGAACAGAATCCCGTCTGTCTTATTGTGTATCCCGATAATCGGCCGGCCAAAGGTCAAGGCCAAGCGGTTCAGATTGCTTTTCATCCAGTGCTCTCCCGCTGCGACGCCGTTCAGGAAGATCCACTGTTCATGTGCGAACTTCTCCTGCCCATGTCTTGCGTACTCGGGGTCCGAGTAGAAGACCTCATCCTTGCCGTTGATCAACTGGCAGAGAGCACGATTCAATGTCAGGAAGAGGACCACACCGGCCACCGTCACCCAGACCGGCAGGAACAGTGCCACTGGCGGAAAGCACAGGAGGAAGGTCAGCTGCAGGAAGACCAGGATGATATGGATGAAGATGCTCCAGAAGTTCCCCCAGGTCGGTGCAAGCTCAGACATGCTGCCTGAGTCGTATGGTCTCCACGGCCATATGATGTATGGGATGGCCCAGGAGAAACGGAAGAAGTAGTAGATGTCCCATGCGAGCAGCACAAGGGGCCTGTCGGTGTAGCTGTAGTTTATGACGCTCTGGTCTCCTATCTGACTGCCGAAGAAGTCGACCGAGTTCCTTTTTATTTTTTCCGATTTCGCTGTGGCTTCTCGGCGGTTGTGTGTTGGGGACGTTCTGAAAATATGCCCGAGTAGCGGGATCCTGCTGGCCTGAGCCATGATGGGAGTGATGGCCAAACGAGGCCGGAAGAGGAGAAGGTAGAAAGTGAGGGGATCGTGATGGATAATTTAGACAAAGTCACGCCGGTAGTTGCAAAGAGATCAGTAGAACTATGAGTCGAGAACAATGAGGCTGAATGATGTTCGCGGTCAAGGACCGTACACATATATATATATATTCTACTACTCACATGAACAGCCTGACCGCAAGGAGGTATGATCTCACCTAATAATGGGACAGTAAATACGATCCGCCGACACTCCACCTCAGGCTTCTGCTTGCTGCTAATGGCTGGCAGCCGAGGCTGGGGGTCATGTTTGCTGACCACAGACCACAGCACGCGCTGCGGGCTGTGCCCACACTGACGCTGGCCAGCTGCATCATGCAGATCGAGTGTGCCCGTGCCAATCAGCTCGTCTGGCCCCGTAACCAACGACGTGTCTCAGCCTCTATTCTGCATTGACGCTGACTACTCTCACCCTCGCTGCCTCGGCGCTGCCTTTGGGGCGGCCTTCTGGCATTATGGGCTGGCGTCTTCCGGGTCTGGCGGCACGTTTCGAAACGGTCGGATCGAGGATCTGGACGAGCTGAAAGAAGGAAGACATCGTGGGCTGAGTCTTGGTTTTTGGAAAGGAGTTGGAGGCGTCCTGAGGTCTGTTTAACCATCAACTATTAAGGTGGCTTGAGTGATCTACAGGGCTTGGCGTGCCGAGGCCCTGCGCTGTCAAGTGGTGTCGGGTGCCACTGCCAGGGCTGAACAAGGGGGCATGGGCCCTGGGGGGGGGGGTTTGGGGTGCACTATAGGGCACTAACCGTTATAGGCTTCTTAACTCTCACCTAAGGTACCTAAGTACCTGCATCTGTCATATGTGATCCGGAACCCGTCTCGGCATCACCATGACAAGTTGGTGAGCAACACCAAGGCCTTCAGAGGAACTTGAGACACAACATGCAATCACATACTACCTAGGTACCTAGGTAGGTATCAAGATTTACGGAAACATCCGTCCCGGATGCTCGACTGACCTGTGCCTTCCCGGACCGGACGAGTGCTCGGCAACCAACATAGAACCCATGGATACCGGCCTCTGACCTCGGAGCCTCTAACACACGGCCCGCCAAGCAAGCGTGCCGACTACGATATGGTGACGCACATTACCCTCCCCTAACGTTACTGGCATTTAACCTGCCATGTATAACACAAGAAGTCTCATTCCCCATCCGGGGTATATGTCTCTGTCTTATGAGACAAACATCCTCCTCACTCAGAAATCGGATACCAAGACTCACCCAATCCCCGGTCCGAACCCCGAGAAAAGGAAGGCAACCACCCCGTCATTATCACCGTGAAATACTCTCACCGTCCAACATCTCTCAAAAGTAGAGTAACAGAAAAAGCCACCATGCCACTCCGTCTACCAGCAGCAGCCCTACCCAAGGCGACCATCCGGCCAGCCCGAGGCTCCCTCCATCACCCCCTATCTCCCCTCCACATGACCACCACCACCACCACCACCACCACCACACGAGCACGCCCCATCCTGTCCTTTTCCTTCTCAACCTCCCACCCCTCCTCCAGCAAGGACGCCACCATCCTCATGGACCAGACCAGGAGAGACAACCGCCCAGGCGGGAAGTTCAAGCAGGGCGAGGGGGAGGACAAGGCCCAGGAGCAGGAGCAGGAGCAGGGGCAGGGCGGGAGGGCCGGCGAGGGGGAGCTCGGAGGAGGAGGCGCGGTGCAGAAGGACGTGGAGGGCGTCGAGGGGGCGAAGCAGCACTCCGTGAAGAGGCCCGTCCCGACGGAGGGGAACACGGCGGCGGGGCGTGGGGGGGATGCGTTGTGAATGCCTGGTAGGAGGGGGAGGTTGAGATGGATGAGATGAGATGAGATGGATGAGGCAGAGGTCGAAGGTGAGCTGCTATGGAGTATCATTAGTTTTGCCAAGTAATGAATGCGCGCTTGGCCGCAATGGCAGTTTGGACTGGAAAATAAATCATCAGATGACTTTCAGAGGCACGAAAAGGGCCTTATCACTTACCTGCTGAGTAATTGTACTGGTGTGGAATCAGTCAAAGCTACTGGACTCGCAGAGTAGCTCATGCCATGGCATGGGACTCTGTCTCTGCACAATACGAACGGGCTTTATAAGGCCGGAGTGGCTACCATACGGCAAGTAGCAAGGTGGATAGGTAGAGAAGAGGGGC
>LKEB01000008.1:324473-336724 GCA_003795295.1 Cytospora leucostoma | reverse complement strand
TTATATCGGCGTACATGGGTCAACATTTGTCCGCGCTGCGGATTGAGATTGAGATTGAGATGTTGAGGACATACTTTGGGGTGAAGAGCCTGAGAGCAAGGAACTGACCATGTTCAGATTAAGCATATATCGAAAAGGGTCAAGTGAACGGGCCGGCCGCTTGCTCCGGACGCTACGGACCCTCTGCAATGCAACCCACCGTTTTCCCACCCAAGCTGCCAAGCACTCGATCACCAAGCATCTAAACATCCAAACATCCAAGGCCGTCAAGTTGCCAGCTGCCACTGCAGCTGCCAGAGCTGCATGTGTCTCATGCGGTAGTATACATAGACTATAGGTAGTGTAACCGTATGAACGTCCCCAACCTTGGAATGGATCATCATACACCGTCACAGGCCCATCACAGTCTACAATCACAACTACAGCGCAGACTACTGACCTCCACAGGGTCTACACAAAAACAACAACGTCGTGGAGAACTGATCTACAACGACGCGAATAACCTGACGCCAGCAGGCGGATGCTGTGCTTCACGATGCTACACTAACTACATCACACAAACTCTGCTGAGCCCCAGAAGACGCGATAGAGTACGCGTCCCGGCAGATCTTGTCAGACTATCGCTTGCTGATATTTCTTCATATCGAATATCCCGATCGCTACTAAGTAGTTGCGCAAAGGTTGCTGGAGGCGGTGCAGCAAGTGCAGACCATCAAATAGATATATCCTCGGATTCCCCCACTTGCAGACCAAGTGCGCACTTGGATTTGCACTTGACAACCGTAATCCGACCACCGAACTGCCCAGGTGGCACCACATCATTATAATGCGATCACGTACCACAGGTAATACCGCTGATGAACCGACCACTTCTCTTACCTGCAATTGGCCGAGGCACAACGTTCGCATTTCCAGCCGGGGGGTGCGGCCGTGACTACTGCGTGAATTCCACCGTCCTGCGACCATAGGTCCACCTCATATAGACACATATCAACCCTCAGATCCTGTTCCCCACCCAGATAGAATTTCGATTCCGCTCTCAATCCAAACCCCAAGCCCATCTCATCCCCCCATGATCACCCTCGAGAACGACTCCCCAACCCCGCGCTCCTTCAGCCACGCCTCCAGGGCCGCCATGTCCCCGCGGTTCCTCCGCGCCCCCCTCCTCTCGCCCAGGTCGTCCGTGATCTCGCTCATGCCCCCGAACCGCCTCCCCGCCTCCCCCAGCTCCTCCCGGAACCTCTCGCTCACCTTCTTCTGGTAGCTGGGGATGTCGCCCCAGCTCTCGTTCTTGATGGCGTTCATGTACCCGTCCACGCTCCCGGACGTCCCCTCGAGGCACAGCACGCCCGGCTTGCCCGCCAGCACGAACCCCGTCAGCCCGTACCCGGGCGCGTAGCTGACTAGGTCCTTGCGCTTCTCCCGCGTCGAGAGCGAGGGGAAGTAGAACCATACCCTCAACAAGGGGCTGTCATCCTTGTCGTTCCCCGCTGCTCCGGGTCGTGATGACCGTGATGGATCCTGCGTGGATGAGGCATTGTGTTGTTGTTGGTAGTGGAGGTAGTACTCGGGAGCCTTGTCCTGGATGTGGTCGAACGCCGCCAGTATGTCGTCCGTCGGCATCTCGCTCGCCAGCTCGGCAACCTCTGCCCTGGACATCCACGGCGGCTGGCGCAGCGAGTATGTCAGCGGTGGCGGCTCCGCCAGGTCCTCGGTGCTCGACTCTGATGAGGACAGGGGCACGGCGACGCTCATCTGTACTGCAGGTGACGCCCCCGGTGGAGTTGAGCCATCCTGGCCGCCCTCAATGTGAAGGGGTATCGTCACCGCGAGGCCGAACGTGGAGGGGAGCTTCGAGGTCGGCCCGCCTGATGATGGGTCTGGCGAGGACTCGCACCATTCGCGGACCCGGTCGATGACCTCGTCCGTTGTCAGGTCTGCATCGTCCTCGGTGGGCGGGTACATGGCTCTGATCAGATCTACCATGGAAAGCTGGGCCTCCAACAGATCCCGTGGGAGGAGCGTGGGGTTTCCTGGGCCCGCCATGATGGCTCGCTTTCTTCGTGTTACTTCCTTGGATCTGCAAGTAGGAGGTGACACTGTAGCGAGGCAATGTTGCTATTTTCTCAAGCTTGTCGTAGTTGTCGATGAGTTGCCTCTTGAGTGTAATGCACTGAGATGAGATTTCTAACCTCGAACCCCACAAGCTTTCACACACCCAAAGCTGAATATTTGTTTGAGAAATCAAAGACTGACCAATGCCAATTGTGTAAGATCTGAAATATGAAAGCGACTTCCAACAACTACAGCGGACTATAAACGGTGTCACAGGCCTGAGGCCGAGTAATGTCGAAACCTGGATGTTGTGTCTCCTGATGATCCTGAGCGATGCCGCGGAAGGGTTAGGGTCTTGCTGTGCATCCCCCCATTACCCTGCTCGGGATATGAAGGTCTGCAACTTCTTCGAAACGCTGCACAGTATTCTTTCCTCCGAGGAAATTCCAAAATCTCCATGTATTCTATTCAAGATCTTCCTGCGTTCCGAGGATACGCACTCGGCTGTGGTGCTAGTACAGGTAGTTGCTGCCACCGTGAGCGTGGCAGACAGGACTGAGCGACGCGGGTGGGACATCTTTGGACAGACGGGTGCTGTATGCGAAGTAGACATGCTTGCAAGTGTCTCGCTTATACAAGAGTTTAATATATCTCGCAGACATATTCAGAGTAGTGAATGAGCCACTGCCATAGTCAACCACGACGGATTGCAGCCGAGGCGTGTCCGCCAGGTTGCAGAAACTAACAGCGGTCCGCTTCCCAGGAAACGCGCCATGATGGCTGCGCAACACGGGCGGCAGTCGTCAGCCACTTTGAGCCTGAAATACCGATATGTCTTCCAAGTTTGGCTGGGAACTCCTTCCGGCTCTCACTTCCAGCGACTTGACAGTCGGATGGCGATTCCTCTGAATTTTCAAAACCCTTGGAGAAAACCTCCCTGTGCGACCACGGCCCTAAGTCTTCCTCTGCAGCAACACCGAAAGTTGTTTCCTCTGAACTCCAGAACTAGCGATATAACCCGCCATTCACTAACATCAAGCACATACGACCATAGGTAGAAGAAAATTCGGGATCCCGTCCGCTCTCCCATAGACAAGCTTCTGACCGCTGGATTAGTAGTTGGGTCGGTGACGACCAGCGAATACCCGGTGTTGTATGTTTTTGTTTTCTTTTTTCTTTCTGTCGCCAGTATATAATTCAGACAGACTTCACCGATGCAGAGACTGATCCCAAGAGAAACAGCTTCTACTGTTACTGCCAATGGGTGCACACACTTCTTCGGCCCATGTTACGGGAGGACCATCAATGATGGTCAAGCCAGATTATGTTTTGTCCCTGGTCTTTGTTGTAATTCCTGGGCTGGTTGACATGGACCTTTGGACCACAAAGGTCTTTATAGCCTTGTGGATGGGCAATAATCCCATGGCTTCAACTGTGAGACCCGCTGACCTGATGTGACGTGACCAAACACTGCAGCGACACCTACCTAGGTAGGTGCTGTGTACCGGTCAGGTCGACTTATTGTTATACAACCCTGACCCAGAGACAAAAAGCAGCCTCTCTCCCAGTCCCTACTTCGACCACAGATTCTTTAACTTATGCTACATCCAAGAGTCTACAACAGCAGTGCAGAAGAGACTTCTTGCGAGCTCGATTGACGAGGCATTTCCCTGAGAACAATGATCGGCAACCTAGTAGGTAAACCATCCGCGGCTTCTCGAGCATCCGATCAACGAGCATGCCCACGCCGTCTACATTGGCCGCCATGCGAAAGCAAGAGGCGTGAACAAAGGAGCTGTGTCAAGTCCAATCTGTTAGACTCGCGAACACACACTGTTGGCTCTGCTTCAATGGTGTACATGGCATCCAATCTCTTGATATGTGTGGCCTTGGGCTTCCCAACCTTACTTGCTATCGGCCTTGCTCGAGTCCACCGGCTCCTCCTCTCCTCCTGGTGGATGTTCTGCACACCGTCGCGTTCCATCACGCAGCTCGGTTGGGACAGCCTCGCCATAGACTCATAGTCCATGCCCTTGCAGCCATCCATGGGCCAGACTTTTCACAACCACCCTGTTGACTTTTCAACAACCAGTACCACACATCAAAATGAGGATCACTCATCTCCAACCAGGTTCTTTCATATCCCATCTTGACATCCTCCTCCTTTCTTTCTTCTGATCTGACAATAGAAAGACCTTACCAAGGTCATGGGTATAGTACCACCGAATCTTGCCCAATCTAGCTTCCCCTTTCACATACAACCTCCCGCTTTGAGCCTTCAAGCGTGTGCATATTCACTGATCCGGTAACAGATGACTTTCGGAGTGATGCCATCAACTGTCAGGTCTAGCAGGCCCCGTTCATACTTGGTTGGTTTCCCTCTGCTCATACTATCAAGGCATGGCTCTTCGATGGCTTGCCCCAGTTGTCATGGGGGCATCAAATCTGATATCTTCTGATGATGTGCTGTACAGTGCAGAACGGTTGTCGATATTGTACAGATAGCGCTACCTGGTCGATGCCATGGAAACATCTGCCGGCGAGAGTGATGAGGGTCGTTGTCTGCTTGGGTAGAGAATGTCTCGGGTCTTCGTCGAGCCTCGAGTGTCACTTCTGTCATTCGGAGGCTCTGTGAGCCTGCATAGACATTAGCAATCTGCTTCTAACACTGCGGCGGCATCGCCATCCGCTGTACCTCCTACCACGGCTCACTGTTGAGCAAATTTTCGTGCTCTCCAGTCATCTCTAGAGGACGGATGTTCACAATGACCCGCCTGGTCAAGCAGCCTTGGGCTCCTAAGATTTCTAATCTGTAGTGGTCTGTTCCATCGGGGAGATGCCTTCGTCTGGGTACGGACTGTTTTGGCATGGCTTGGTTGTGCCCGAAGACTCTCTATGCGCTGTGGCCTGGTCGCCGAGCACGGACTGGTGTTTACTCACATGATAGTCAAACCCACCTGGCTGCCAACCCTCATTTTTCGTCGAATGCTTCTGAACATAGGCGACTACACAGCACGTACCACACTGAGCCCACCCATGACATTGTGTCGAGATGCAAGGAATCTTTAGCTTTGGGTCGGGATGAATTCGGGGGCATTGCGTTGTGGTGTTCTGTATGGTTGTTCATCTACCGAATGGCCAGTGACCACTGAGATATATGCGTGTCAGTCGGCCTGCAAGCTCGCGATATCCACGCCCGAATCCATACATACTATTATGATAGCGGGGAGGAATTCCCGAGTGTTATCAAATTTCCCTCATGCCCCAGGCCTCTGAAGGAATCCGAAGGGTAGTCTGGTTCTGCGACCTGCTTGAGGGCTTGTCGAAGCTCGATGACAATCTTGGAGGTCTGCAGGCGTGGCGCAATGGCTATTCGGGACTTCGTTCCTCCATTGATATCGAAGAGGTTATTCGGACGGTAGACTCATTCGGAGGCACAGGTTATCCTTGCCACTGACCCGAAGCGTGTCTGATGTCAGTAACAGTGTGAGGAAACATGAAGGGGGCACGAGGAGGAGGGCACAGGAAAGATGACAGAGATTCGGACAGCATATGCTACCCTAGGGTAGCGAAGGCAGACGCGTTCCCAGTATTCATAAAACGTTATTCCTGCCGACTGGTGCCTGGAGCTGCCTTGACCGTGAGAGGACTGCTTGAGTGGGTAGCACAAGCGAGTACTTCGTTTCTATTCAACCTTGGACGATCTATTCGGTGCTTCCTTCCCACTGCTCTGTTCCCAGTGTTCTCATCCTCAATACCAAACTCGTCAATATCAAAAATCAAGAACCAAGTACTCAAGTATTTATCGATTTAGGTACATAGGCAGGTACCTGCAGGTGAGTAGACACTATCCCCTTGCACCTTCCAATGTTGCAAAATTCCCCTTTAGGCTTTACACTCAACGGAACTCTTCAAGACAATCTGAGGCTTCCTTTTGCGGCAGATTTACTGTGATTTCCTTGTTCCTTCCCTCTTCCATATCCAAAGCAATCGACAACAACCTTGGAGAAGCATCCCCCCATCATCAACCTCCGTTAACAGCCTCATACTTTTCTTCGTCCCCCGTTCCTTGAACATCGCAAGATTCTGACTCTTGCACAATATCTTCAAGCACTCTGAGACGATCAGCACCCTTGAGGATCCTGGTGAGTTTTACATGCTATCGCTCTCCCCTTGACCGATCCCAAATAACCTTCGGTCTGCCGTTCATCCACGCAGCCTCCCATTATCCCCAAGCACAGACAAGATCACCGCCAGCATCCTCATCATATCTGGAGTGACAGTATTGCATCACTCGTGGGTATCGATATTCAAATACCCTGCATATCACAGACACAAGCACCGTTGTTCCCCAGATCATCCAGATATTGTCGCTTGCTTCTCTCTTTCTAATGCCCGCCTTTCCTACCAAGTGCATACCGAATAATTGGTACTACCCTGCATATTCGAGACCCCAGCACCCTATACCATATTCACCATCTGCCTCCTTGTCGCGTGCATACCTTCAATCTCTCTCCGCCGGAGACACTGACCTGCGAAAACGCATAGTCAGTTTCCAGCATAACAACCTGGCCGTTTCCGACCGCCAAAGCCATTTGACTTCGCGTCCTTTGTCAAGCCAACAACCGTTTGTTTGTTCCTTCCTACACATCACCACCGATCGGCAACACCTTGGCAACCAACAACCCAACCACTATTTGGATCTCCAGGATCGCATTCCATAACCTCATCAACCTCTACTCTGCTCCAGCTAGATCAGTCTAGGTAAGTAACTGATACTTTATTGCGAATAATCTTCTCTTCTGCTCGTTTCCCTCTCCTGCCACTTGGTCACTAGCACTCGGTGTACGGAACCTTGCATTGCTCTTCCCGCAAATCCCATACATCGGAACGTCTGCCAACCCTCCTCCACTGTCAACTTCTACATTACAGCAGCCCTCAACATTTGAATCTTCTTCCACGCATCACAAACTTCACTACCAATTCCTTGGTGCCTCGGAAACATCGCAACAGCCAACTTTCTTGACTGGTGAAGCACTCCTTCTCCCCTTCCGGTGTACTCCTTGATAGTTCTCACCGCAACATCAAACCTCTCTTTCCGTCATCAATCCCATTCAACGCGTTTGTCTCGTCAATTATTTGACGGTGGCGATCGGAACAATTAGACTCAAGTCACTGGCCTGCACCTTCCATAGGTATTGCCTATCTCGATCACTTTCCCTCCATACCAATAACACCGTCCTTCTTCCTCTGTTCCCAACCATTTCCTTGAATCATCTGTGTCTGGCCCGAGTATATCCGTCCGCTAACATTCAAAGTAGCGACACTCGTCTCTTGGAGCTCGTACATTACATCTGCTCTTGACTGGTAAGTAAAAGCACTCCTCCCCGCCGCCTGCCTTCACACCCAATCAAAGGCAAATTTTACCACCCGGAGAACATCCATACTTCCTATCCACCTCCTGTCATCGAACACATTCTTGTTTGCCGTCCAAACACTCTGACGGCTACTTACTTCTCTTTTGTGGTCTGCAAGTAACCGGCCTGCTGACTCCCAAACAAGACACTCGTCAACCACCGGCTGAGCAAACCAATACCTACCAACAAGCAATCAAGGTATGTTCTAAGTTTCTATGTTTGGATATCCAATCTCCCCTTCTCACTGCTCCTTCTATTTCACATCATCGTATCTCGTTCCTTTCCCCGAGCTTCTCCGCTTCCAATCTCCCGCTTTCCCTCATTGTCACCTATTGCCGCTTCCGTGGTCCAAGATGCACTTCATCTCCATCTTGGCTCCCAAGCCTACCCAACCCCAATTTGGCTGGCTTCCTCTTTTCCCCCATGACTGCTACTAGCCGTACCTTCTTCTGCTTGGATTCGGCCGATTTGGGCTGGAATTCAACGCACCCTCCCAAACAGCACATGCGAATCTTCACACACTATCAACAAACACAAACCTTCACAACCCTTTCCCACTCGGGTGTCCGTCGTGTACCCAGAACCTCTTTTACCTACCCTGCCGGAAATTCGTTCTTCAGCCTACAGATTTCCTCCACTTTGCCTGCACAGCGTCCCTCGTCTGTCGTCCTACAACCTCTCAAAAAACATCGCACCGACTGACAGCATCCGCAGTGACAATGTCTCATCACCAGGGTGGCTACCTCGCCATTCCGTCCTTTGACGGCCCTTCGGACACTCGTTCCACTACCTCTCACCGCTCGGGAGGCTCGCAGTCGCGTCACCCTTCCCAGGCCAGCGGCTCCCATGTCTCGGGATCTCACCATGGCTCCCAGGCCCCTGGTAGTCGTCCACCCAGCACCGTGGGCGATGCCTCCGGTCCTCAGGGCTACCCTGAGCCCCTTGGCTACGACCCCGCTCGTGAGCGAAGGTTCGGTGACGACTTCAATAAGAACATTGACCTGCCTCCAGAGGCCTATGTTCAGGTAAGCTCTCTACTATCTATCCAAGGCCCTCATATGCTGATTGGGTCCTCAGGGCAAGCTTGATACCCCATTTGCTCGCCGTCCTGGCTTCGGCACCCAAGGCAAGAAGGTTGGCATGCAAGTCAACCAGTTCCGTGTACTCAATGTTCCAACCCAGGATGTCATTCAATACGACGTAAGTTATGATCCTAAAAAAAACATCAGTTTGCGCCGAAGCTAACATATAATAGGTCTCTGTGAGCCCTGACCTAGGCAAGCCAGCCTTCATCAAGAAGGTCTGGAAGACAGATATTGTCCAGAACGAGCTCATGAAGAAGGTTACCGTTGGCAAACAAGAAGTCACGCCCTACAAGTGGATCTTCGATGGCAACAAATTGGCTTGGTCTCGGAACAATGTTGCTGAACTGCGAATCATGGTGGACATGGACGCAGCTCAGGGTAGGAGGCCAAACCCCCAGCGCCCTAACGTGTTCTACCTCAAAATCCGGCGCAGCACGAGCATCCGCCTTGCCTCTCTCAAGGCCTACCTCGATGGGAAAATAGACTGGGACACTCACGTCCTGGAATGCATTAATTTCTTCGACCACGTGCTTCGCCAGGGGCCTTCAGAACGCTTGCTACAGATCAAGCGGAACTTCTACGATACGCAGAACGCAAAGGCGTTTCCACTTGCCGAGCCCCACCGAACCATTGAGGCTATCAAAGGTATCTACGCCGCCATTCGCATGAACTCGTCGATGTTGACCGGAGGTCTCGGCCTTGGCGTCAACGTCGATGTGGCGAACACCGCGTTTTGGCGCGGCGATATCAACTTCGCCGAGTTTGCGCGGAACTACATCTGGTCATGCAAGAAGGAATGGGATGGCATGCCCTGGGCTGGTATCTACAAGGCAATGAAGCCAGAACCCGTGGAGGATAGGCACCAGCCTGGCCGTCAGGTACCAGGCCCGTCAGAGATGTTCAAGGCCCTTCGCCGGCTCCATCGACTCACCTTCACTGTGAAACACCGTGGAAAGGCCAACGATAAGAAGGTCTACAAAATCAAGTGCTTCAAGTGGCACACGAAGTACGGTAGAGACGGGGCCAATGCGCGCAATGTTACCTTCACCAAAGACGGCCGCGAGACCTCGGTCGAGCAGTACTTCAAGAACCAATACGGTATCCGTCTGGAACACTGGCAAATGCCCCTGATTGAGACCACCCGCGGTGGCGATTTTCCTATGGAATGCGTCATCATGGACCGCTTCCAGAGGTACAACTTCAAGTTGGACCCCGACCAGACGGCAAGGATGATCAAATTCGCCGTCACTCGACCTGCCCAGCGTTCCCAGGTAATCATGGAGAACGTTCGAGCCCTGAAGTGGGTGGAGGACCCTTATCTGAGGGAGTTCGGCATCAATATCAAGCCTCAAATGGAGACTGTTGGTGCCCGTCTCCTCCTGAACCCCAAGGTACAATTCGCGAAGAAGCCCGTGGACCCTGGAGTTCGTGGCCGATGGGACTTGAGGGGCCAAGTGTTTGTTACTCCTAATATTCGCCCCCTCAAGGCCTGGGCTGTCATTGTCATTAACGGTTGCGTTGACCAACCAACTGCTCAGCGGTTTGCAGGAGCCTTTGTCTCATCATACAAGGGTTTGGGTGGCAACATCGGAACGGCTCAGCCACGAGTTTTCAACGTGAATATGATGCGCAACATAACACCCGCCGAGGAGATCAAGAACATCTACCAGACCATTGGCAACCAGTACCAGCAACCTCCTGACCTATTCTTCTTTGTTTTGCCAGACAAGAGCCAGGTGAATTACGAGCGCTTGAAGAGGAATATGGATGTCCGCCTGGCCATGGTCTCTCAAATGGTCAACTGCGCTCATGTCAAGAAGGCTCAACCGCAGTACTGCGCCAACGTGGCTATGAAGGTCAACGCCAAGCTCGGTGGTGCGACCTCCAAACTTGCCGGACCTAGCTTCTTCCAGGCGCCTACCATGATGATTGGCGTGGACGTCTCGCACGGAACAGGTGGCTCAGGTGGCCCAGGTGGCGCTCCCATGCCATCCATGGCTGCTATGACCATCTCCATGGATCGGGATGCTACTCGCTATGCTGCCGTGTGTGAGACAAACGGATATCGCGTGGAGGTTCTGGCCCCGGCACGAATTCGTGAGATGTTTCCCGACGCTGTGCGACGCTGGTGCACCACGATGAAGTGCGCTCCTCAGCATATTTTCTACTTCCGCGACGGTGTGGCCGAGGGTCAATTCGCACAGGTCATGGAGTACGAAGTCGAAGAAGTTCGCAAGATCATCGAGGATGTCGCCCGCACAAAGGTCAAAATCACCGTGATCGTGGCTACGAAGCGCCACCACATCAGGTTCTTCCCAACTGGTCCCGATGGTGGTGACAACAACAAGAACCCCTTCCCTGGAACTGTCCTTGAGCACGAAGTCACTCATCCCTTCCACTACGACTTCTATCTGTGCTCTCACGTGGCGCTTCAAGGTACTGCCCGGCCCGTGCATTACCACGTCCTCCACGACGAGATCGGCATGCCTGTCGACAAGCTACAGCAGATGATCTACCATCAATGCTATCAGTACATCCGCTCCACTACTCCGGTCTCTATTCATCCTGCGATTTACTACGCGCATCTAGCCGCAGCTCGTGCCCGCTCTCACGAGGCTGGATTTGTCTCTGAGCGTGATCCCCTCTTCCGTCGCGAGCGGATGGAGCGTCCCTTGGCCAAGCACGACGGCTCAGACACCACTTCAAACATGCGCCAGGAAGAGGCTGCCTCTCTTACCCCCATCGGTGGCTACGAGAACGAAGCCAACCCGCGCAACATCGATTTCTTCAAGGGCACGATGTGGTACATCTAAGGCCGCATGTCAGTCTGTGGGTGGTTTATGATATTGGCAGTATCATACATCGACATGGTAGTCTTTCCAGTTTCGATCGTTTGAGATTGCGCAGTGTTGATTTCT
Source organism: Cytospora leucostoma (assembly GCA_003795295.1). Taxonomy (NCBI): domain Eukaryota; kingdom Fungi; phylum Ascomycota; class Sordariomycetes; order Diaporthales; family Cytosporaceae; genus Cytospora; species Cytospora leucostoma. The sequence continues at coordinate 325,249 of LKEB01000008.1, read as the reverse complement.
ACTCTTGAGATGCTAGTCATATTTGGTACACAGGTCTTGGTCTTCGTGGAGGAGGTTCCATAGCGAGGGCTTTGAGGGAGGACCATAGGCAGCATAGCACATACGAGAATTGACGCGCGATCGGAATACATGCGGTTTTTATGCTCGGTGACTCTTGCAGGTTTACAGTTCCAAGGAGGAAATCGGCGCCGGCGAACCCGAATACCTCGATGCCCTCCTTGGGTGTATGAGCAACTCGAATGTTACTCCCTTGGTCTCGCTGGTACTGACGTGCATTGTTGGGTTTCAAGGAGATCACGAACGATGTGGAGTGCGCTCTCGTGCAGCCTGGATCCTGTTAGATCTTGGTTATCCCAAACATGAGATCCCAGCTTGCCCTGCTTGTCTCATGGGCGCATTTGGGCACTGATGCAAAGATTGATGATCAATTGTCACGTGCGGCTTGCGATGACTGCGCTGTAAGTGACATATGAGAGCTTAATGGAACTTGACAGGATGGGATACCGCCACTTCTAGCCTCTAGACGGGCAAGGTTGTGCCTTTTTTGGCAAAGACGGGTATGCGGCCTTGAGCTATTGAGGGTTTTTGTTGGGTGATGAGACCGGTGACAACCGTTTGGAGTATGTGGGCCCGGGCGGGCACGCAGGCGGCGGGCTGGTGATGATAGCTTCGAGCCCCGGCGAATTAGTGTGCTTCTGCATCGTGCGTTGGCGGTGGAGGGGGGCAATGCTGTCGAAGGGAGAGATGGGAGAGGGTGAGAGTCTCCGGGGCACCGG
>LKEB01000008.1:303894-321395 GCA_003795295.1 Cytospora leucostoma | reverse complement strand
GCGAGAGACCGAGGACATCCCAGCCCTTGGCCTTATGCCTGCGTCTCAGCTCTTTTTTGTTATACCTGTCCCTCGCGCAGGCCCTGGCTGGTGTATATTACTCACATTGAGATAGATCAGATGAATGCCCGACCTCCCAAGGTCCTCCGGGTTAGTGATGTCGAAGTTCGGGCAGCTGCCGGATTTATGTTCCGGTATCCTCCGTTCCTTCCGTGAAAACAAATCTCTAATTCCTAGATGGCGATACCACTAGCTCGATAGATATGAATTTGGTTGAGAAGAAGCCCAGATCTCTCAGAAGTTAGTCTGTGAGGGCAAGATATTGGGTCGTCACACGGCTGAACAAAACAATTGTTGTGTGAAATGGGCTTCAATTACATGCCCGGGAGGGTGCCAGGGCTGCAGGGGTGCCCAGGATGGTGCTGCGTCATTGCCAGCCAGGGGCACCCGGGATTGCTGGGGTATTCTGAGTCCCGCATGGAGACCCCCTCAACCCGCTAAATGTAGGCATGTGATTGATCGATCCATCCTCCCACAGCATTTCATCTTTGAGACCTGCAACTCCAGATCCATAGCTCTATACATCAAACTCGGCGCGCCGACATACCATCCGCCTTGTCCGCCATCACCATGGCTTCTTTCCTCCGCGGGAAGCAGGCAGGCATGCAGAAGGACCTGTCTGCCACTATACTGCCCCACTCCTTCGCGCCGGATGAACAGGCACGATTTGGCATCAATTCGCAGATCAGGTACGCTGTTGACCTGATCGCGGGGTTGCGGCCCTGACTGAACTGATCGATTGATCGACCGACGCTGACAACCAACCCCTTTGCAATCCAACAGCTGCCTCGCATACGATCCCGTACAGTCCCTCCTCGCAGTCGGAACCAACGAGTCCAAGTTTGGCAAGGGGCAGATCTATGTGTTTGGGCAGAGCAGAATACAGAAATACTTCCAGTCCACCCGGCCATGTTCAATCCGAAGCGTGCAATTCTGCGCCAACCGACTCATCAGCCTGGACACCAGGGGCGAGCTGACAATATGGGATCTGGATACGGGAAAGCGCATCGCCGGCGGTCTCTGCGGCAGTGCCGTTGTCAGCTTGGTGACTGACCCTATGCTGGACTGGGCCATACTGGGACAAACCACTGGCGACATAAACGCCTACGATATCGACCGCGGGAGGCTGTCTGCTTTCCGCCTACCCAACTTCTGGCGGGAGAAGGACCCTAGAGCCAAGATGGTCACCCTCGTGTCGATGCAGCTACATCCCCGCGACATTGGCAAGCTACTCATTGCATACTCCCACGGTGCTGTCATCTTCTCCTTCAAGCAGAACGAGCCCACCAAATTCTTCGAATACGTCTTGCAGCCCGGTGCCCCTGGAGGAAACTCGGAGAATGTCGATACCATCCGGAAGCCGAAGCTGTTGCATGCTGCATGGCATCCGACCGGAACATTTGTCGTCACGGCGCACGATGATGGAAGTCTCGTCTTCTGGGACACCAAAGATGGTAGACTGATCACGGCAAGGTCTATATACGACACGAAGGTTGACCAGGTCACATCGACCCCTCCTCCGCGAAGGCTCCTGCAGCCATTTGTCAAGATTTCGTGGTGTTGCAAGGCGAACCCAGACGACACCGGTCTCCTGATTGCCGGAGGACGAGCTATAGATGAGCCGGAGAAGGGGTTGACCTTCCTGGAACTGGGCGGTACTCCTATCTATGCCACATCCTCGTGGTCGATACTTGAGGACCACTTCAGCGGAAAACGCCATCTGACACTCCCAACTCCGCCTGGAACTGATGTGACTGATTATTGCTTGTTCCCACGCTCCTCTCCTTACTTCGCTGGTGCTCAGGACCCGATTGCCATCCTGGCTGCTTTGGCCTCGGGCGAACTCATCACTCTGACCTTCCCATCTGGCTATCCAATCAGCCCAACCAACCAATTCCATCCATCTCTATCGCTTGTGCATCCTTTCGTCAGAAAGGTCACCATCTCGACACTGGACCGAGGCCGGTGGCTTGGTATGCTGGAAAAGCGAAGCAGAGGAGAGGATCTGCTGAAGGGTGGTGCCGCAGCGCCGAAGCCTCGGAGAAGATACGAAGGCAGGAACATCATACAAGTAGCCCACGCAGACAGCACTATCCGCCTCTGGGATCTGGGGCACGCTGACGACATAGAGAACCCCGCCCAGCTCCAGGTTGACGTGGCTCGGGCGCTCGCCCGCTATGAGGATATCGACATATCCGCTATGCATCTCGCACCCAACACGGGCGAGTTTGTAGCAGGAACGCGGAGCGGTGAGGCCATCATCTACCGCTGGGGCGGGAACCCACGATATGGTCACGACGAGCCCGGTGAGCTGGAGTCCAAGCCTGGTGGGCTGGTCGACATCAGTTCGAGAGCAGAGCCTACGTTGAAGGAAGGTCTACAGCCTTTCATATTGTATGAGATGAAGCAGGGCGCCATCAGTGCCATCTCAATATCCGACGTTGGCTTCGTTGCGGTGGGATCCGAAGGCGGGTCCTTCAGCATCATTGACCTCCGCGGACCTTCAGTGATCCTGAAGACCTCAATGGCTGAGCTCACCCATGAGAAGAAGAGGACATCGTTCCTCAGGGGGCGCTCAAACTCTGCGGCAACCAGTGATTACCCTGTCTGCATCAATTTCGGAGTCATGACGCTGGACGATGACAATTACTCGAGTATCGCGTGCTTCGTCGGCACAAACCAGGGCAAGGTGGCAACCTACAAGCTCCTGCCGTCAGGTAATAGTTATACAGCCAAACTCGCTGGCGTTACGTCCCTTGGTGACAGGATCGTCGCCATCTGCCCGATCCAGGCGGATACCGGTCATCCCGCCGCAGCCACACCTGAGATTGTGGGTGGTCTCAGGAATGGCCAGCACGTTAATGGCGTACTTGTCGTGGGTAAGTAACCGCAACACCCTGTTCTGTTTTCCCGTCTCAATGCTAAAATGTTATCACAGTCACCCAAACGGAAGCCCGCATCTTCAAACCGGCCACCTCCAAGGGTGCTTCTAAATCCTTTGATGGGGTGCTCTGCGATGCCGCTGCAGTCACCGAGTTCGAACTACAAGGCTTTGCCCTCGTTGCCGTTTTCGGCGACGGCACCACCAGAGCTTTCACCATCCCAGGTCTCAGGGAGATCAACAAAGCCTCACTACACATGCTCGATCTCACTCGCAGCACCAACACCATCGTCGCTTCTACAGGCGACGTCGTCGGCTGGGCCGGCCCGTCCGAGTTGGTCATCATACCTGTATGGGGAACCGGAAGAAGCCACCTCAACACCGACGACAAGCTCGTCAACCCAGAGCTCGTCATACCGCCACGGCCGACAATATCCAACATCCAGTGGCTCTCCGGCACGCAATATGTGTCACCGACGGATCTGGACGTCCTCATAGGCGGGCCCGACAGGCCGCCCTCCAAGCGGATGATCGAGGCCGCGGCGCAGGAGGCACACCTGGCCCGGCAGAGCACCAGCACCAGCTTCAGCAACGCGAGGGCGGGGACCAGCCAGGAGGGGTGGGGGGAGTACCTCACGCGCCAGCTCAACGAGAGGACGGAGAAGCTGAACCTGATGGGCGACCAGATGGAGACCCTGAACGATAACAGCCAGGGGTGGGCGGACGATGTGAACAAGTACATCGGGCGGCAGAAGAGGAACTTCGTACTGGGCGGGTTGGCGAGCAAGTTCTTCTGAGTGATGGGATTGCAGCTCATTGGTTTCTCTTTCTACGCGCCTGATTCGTTGCCAAGGGGTGATGATCGGGCTCGGCGCATGGGATGTTATTTTTGGGAGGGTATGATATCATGGTTTTCTGTTCTGCGGGCTTGCTTGCATTTGATTATGATGATTCTATGCTACAGTACTGACAATGAAACTCTCGAGGATGTCTCTTCTCCACCCCGGTGCATTTGCTCGGCGCATTTTTTCTCCTCGGCGGCGCATATTCCTGGGTGGCGCATTCTCTCCTCGGCGCATTCCGCGGCATATTTCGCGGCGCATTTCCTTCGATCTCATATAATTTACGCTCCTCCCCGCCTAGCGCTGTGATGCCGCCTCACGGAGCGCAGAGGCAATGCTATCAGCAATGTCCTGCCATTCGGATCGATGGCCTATGATTTCACGGTACCCATCCATGAGAACTTGTGCTTTTGGGCAGAGAAATAGCGTTGGGCCCAGATCTGGTAGGCTCGAGATGCCTGGATCGGCGGGTCGGGCTTCGTTCTGAGCGTCTTTGTTTCGAGCGTCTTCGTTTCGAGCGTCTTCGTTCGAGTGGTCGCTGCACTTGGCCTGGCGTTTGCGTAGCGCCTGAATCCTGCGATTGATGCGCTTGGCCTGGCATTTGCGATCGTCCTCACATTCGTGGTAGATCCGACACTTTGTCGAGCGCATAGGGGCCTCGGGGTCGTATCTTTGTCTGCCCTTGCCCTTGGGGTCGTCTTTCCGCCCTGCATCGGGATCCTTCTCGCGCTCGCAGTCGTGGTACGTCCTCATGCCCTCCGGCGGGAACCCCATGCCCAGGTCCAGGCCCTCCTCCTCGCCCTCCAGCTGCGTCCACTGGATCACGGGCTTGACGGCCCTGCACTCGGGGACCATCCTGCTGCCCCGGAGCGCCATCTCGATGGCCTGCCTGTTCTCGGAGCGCTTGACGGGCCAGAAGACGACGATGATGTCCACGCCCAACAGCGCCCTGGTCCACTCCACGACCTCCGCGATCTCACGCCCGTACTTGATCGGCCTGCCCCTGGAGGTCTTGTATCCGTTGTTGAACCACTTGGGCATGTTGGGGGCAACTATCTTGTTGATGTAGTCGGAGTCGCACTTGATGATGATGCGCGTGAGGTGACTCTTCCCTGTTCGCACTTGGGTGTCAGTAACTGCCCGATCGATACGGCCTCGCCACTACTCCTACCGAGACGCGACCGAAACGTCTCTCGCAAAAAAACACAAACCAGAGGAGATGAAATACAGAGGGCTGGACGGAGGCTTCCCGACGAGGGAGGTCAACTCACCATGGCGCAGCATCGAGAGGCAAGCCGCCTCAGCAGGTATCCCCCCCATGGCCATGTCCTCAGCCGCCCGCCTCTCGCACTCGGCCATGTACCGGACCTGCACCGGACGTCCAGGACCCCCCAGCAGCGGCGCGAGGCGGGCGGGGTTTATCCACACGGCCCAGGGCCTGGCCCCCTTCCCGGACCTGTCGTCGCCGGGGCCGGACCCGGTCGCCGCCACCTCGGCGAGGTCGAAGGACGAGGCCGAGGCGACGACCATGCCGCGCAGCAGGGCCTCCTTGACGCCGACGAGGTAGGCCAGCTCGGCGGTCGCGGGGGTCGTCTCGCAGCTCCTCGGGTTGACGATGGCGCCGCCGTTGAGCGGGTTGCGCCCGCCGAGGTAGACACCCGCGTCGGCGCGCGGGACGCAGGCGCCGGCGCCGGCCTTCTTGCCCTCGCCCCTGCCCTTGCCCCCGAGCTTCGACTCGCTGCAGACGCCGCCGACGGCGATGACGATGACGTCGTGGTGGATGACATCGGTGGAGCTGGCATCCGGTTTATTACCGCTGCCGACGGTCTTCCTGGCGGGCTTGTTGCTGTTGTCTTTGTCTTTGTCCGCGCCGAACTTGCACACCTGGAAGGTGAAGTTGCCCTTGTCGACGACGGCGATCTTGTCCTCGGGGACGTAGTGCTTGCCGTCTGCGTCGGGGATGAACAGGATCTGGCAGCGGCAATGGGGACTTTCGTTGATGGGCTCGTTTGGGGATTTCTTGCGCGGCATCGTGGAGTTCTCTTTGTTCGCTCGTATGGGAGCGACTTACGGTCGTTGTTGTTGGGAGAGGAGGGCTTGAGGTTGAGGGTTGGTGAGTTCGAACAAAGGAGGCAGAAGAGATGGGGGCTCAGAGGTCTTGCTTCACGGATTTCTCTCGAGGAAGGACCAGGAAACAGCTTGGCGATTTTCTCGAGGAAGCAATGTGGATCTGGGAGCTCAGAGTTTTGTGCTTCGCGATTTTCCCTCGAGGAAGGAGGGAGACTCAGGCAACGGCTTCGCGTTGTCTCGAGGAAGCAATGAGGACTGTTGATCCCGGAAGGCTGCGGAAGCTTTGGTCTTCCAGTCTCGCTGGGCCCCGGTGTAGTTACTCTAGAGGTATCTCGGATGCCGAGAAGTTCGCGGTACTTGAGGGGTCTCATCAGGAGTCCTAGGAAGGCAGCCTTACTGGTGTTGTTTCTGAACATCGACGAGTCACCTGCGTGTACGCGTACTTGACGGGGGTGTAAGCTCTTCTGTTAGGATACTGTCTCCCCTGAGGTGCATTTGCATGAGGGCAGTCTTGGAAAAGGGCAGCTTTCTTATCTTCTGGTGCTCTCATAACAGGTCTTCCTCTGAGCATGGGTTTCTTGCACAAAGCTCCTCTGCTTTGACCTGCCCATCACATACAGCCAGGGCTTTCCGGGAAAGGCTGATACTTGTAGCAAATTGATCAAGTAATGCCATGAGTTACAATGAGCCATTCTCTCGGGAACTTCGCGGATCCGGGATCCATTCCTTCATGCCTGTGATGGGCATTGTTTAGGCTGGCCTAGGGTACATATCACTATTGTCTGTCATGTAGTGCAACTATATATCTCATGACAGCCGCTGGCCATATATACTTCACTCAATGAGATACAGAGGGTGATTGGCCTGCCCTCCCAGGGGCTGCCATTTCGACAAATCTTCTGGGCTTCGAACTATATAATCAAAGAATGAAAGAGTTCCCACGTGTAGGCTTCGAACCTAGCTCAGAATTAACATCACGGCATCAATGCTTACACTTCATTTGGGTTGGCTGATAATCATACCCAGATACTCAAGTAGTGACCCTCGGGGAATTTCGAAAATTCTGGACTGGAAATTCGCCAGCAGCTCGGTTTCCTAAGTATAAAGCCAGAATGGCTTCACTGTTGAGCAGGAGGTGATGATTTCAATATTCTTACCTAGGTACTCCAGTGCTGTCGATGGGAACACTACTGCAGACGAAATACCACCCCAGACGATCAACCATTACTATAAAAGTTGATATGCGTCTCAACCAACTATCCGGGCCTAGCAAATTTCTCAGTTTGACCTTATGCACCCGTTGACGTTTTCGGTCCCGCCCTCACCGCCGTCACCATCGTCATTATCACCATCTGATTTCACACGCGCTTGGACTTGGGAAGCGTGTCGCTCAATCGCAAGGAGTGACGACCCACTCCAGGCTATTTTTCCTTTTCAGAGCTCTTCATCTAGCTTCGAATTGTTCAGCGCGTGGAGTTGGCATCGGCGTTCTCGAGAGCATGTCTTGCAGCCGTAAGTCAAGGTACATGATTACTTTTTTCGTTCCTGGCGCTTTATATAATTCGATCCTAGATCAGAAAGCTCACTGGTATTCTCAGATCGATCCTGGCCTCACGACGGCCACCGCGAGCTGTTGCCCTTGGTCATCGACCTGCACAAGACTGACGTCGCAACAATCACCCATTTCCGCTCAGCAGGACGTCACCAGCACTTGAGGGCAGAAGGGAGAATCCTCCACTGCTCTCAGGATGATCTGGGCCCAGTATGACATTCCTGCGCCCAGTGCCGAGGTCTTCTACAGACCTGAAGAGGACGACTGGATCTTTGAAGACCAGGGCCTCGCTCTCAGCCAGCCCTGTAATGATCCGATGGATGTCAAGAAGGGCCCAAAGACCGAGAAGTAGGAGACATCTGGTGAGAACGGCCGAATAAGAATGGATTGGGTGAAGCAATCTGCGCGTGTTGTTCTCTGAAGTAAACAGGCCCAAATGGAAGGAAAGGAAAGAAGATAATTTTGCTGGCTCAATTACGTGCGTAACAAGTCTAGTAAAGCTCAGGGAGCCTCATTGTTTCTAGTCGCATATATGCCTTACTTTTCGTGATTCTGTTTAGTCTGCCTACTTAGAAGATGGCTGATTTCGGTCTATCGACTGTAGCGGATCGCGAGAGTGATCCATGCGGAGCAATCGAGGACGCTACAGAAGCAGCCCTCCGGGCAGCAGAATGTTGCTCTAGCTATGGATCAGGCATTAGGTCTGTCCACTGTAACGATGAATGTGAGAACATCCGGAACGAACGAAACGTCCCTTAATCTTCATGAGAAAGCATGGTTCGACGCGTCCAAGCGCGCTTTCGAGGACTCCAAGTCATCCTCCCACATATATGCATCATTTTGTGACCCGGCTCCTCAGGATCGTATCTCTTAGCAATGTCGGCCTCCCAACGCCAACGCGGTCTCATCAACATACCCCGACGAATCGTGTTGGCGACGATCTCGGCGTTGACCTCGTCGCAGTGGGTGTCATTGTATCGCTGGTCGACTGGCGCGCAGAAGATACTTCGATGCAGCCCCTGGGGTACCATCATCACACAGCAACCAAATGCACTGTCAATCATCACCGACAGTCCCCAAGCAACCCTTGAAAGCTACTTAAGTATCAAGATGGCATGACGGTTCCCCGCTCCACTCGCTCCACCCCGGCCTGCAATATAATTCTATTTCGGCTAGCCGGCGTGCTCCGGCGTAATGATTGCAACTAACGCCAGAATTCCGCGAGTTTGCATCTAAGTTGTCTAACTGCGCCTCAAGGCTAGTAAGTCAGACCCATATTTCGCATAGCAACAGATTACTTCCCAGCACTCTGTTGGTCGTCGTCCTGTCTGTTGGTTCAATGCTGTGATCCTGTGTTGGCGCTACCGTTATTACCATGTAAACGCATGTGCGAGGCAAAACTGCAAGAATACGAGATGTCTTGGATTTTTTTATCAAGTTCACTTCTTACTGAATTACCAATCTCTCCTCCTTCAATGCCCGCCGTGTTAAATTTACGCTCTGAAGTTAATATCCTCAACCTCATCGCTTGCAACCATCTTCAACGACGGAGCCATGGCGTCCGCAGTAGTCCAAAAGAAGACGGTCTTCATCACAGGCTGCAGCAATGGCAGCATCGGCGCCGCCATATCGAAGATCTTGCTCACGCATGATTTCCACGTCTTCGCGGGGGTTCGCAGCGCCTCTAAGGCCACGGACCTTGCAGTGCTGAGCAACGTAGACATAGTCGAGATCGATGTGACTCTGCCCGAGACCATCTCGAAAGCCAAACAGTTCGTCGCGGAACGCACTGGCGGGAAGCTTGACGTCCTCGTGAGTGTCTCTTCAATCATGCCTATCAGGGATTGATTCTTCGAGAATCCCCCCTCGCATGCCCTCTCAAGCGAGGCACCGCAAGACATTGTCTGACGATTACTAGGTCAACACCGCCGGAGTCGAGGGTGTCCGTCCCCTTCTCGACGTGGACATCGCGTGGGCAAAGGAGATATACGACGTCAACGTCTGGGGCATCCTTTCCGTCATCCAGGAGTTCGCCCCGCTCGTCATCGAGGCCAAGGGTATCATCGCCAACTTCAGCTCCATCGGCTCCAAGGTTCCCATGTGCTGGGCCGGTAAGTCTCCACCACCCGAGCACCTATCTGATCTGGTAGACACAACAAGAGACAAGCTCATATGTACCAACCCGACGGGCGGCCCGCAGGCATCTACTCCAGCTCCAAGGCCGCCATCGCCCAGCTGTCGGAGACGCTGCGGATAGAGCTGGCGCCGCTGGGCGTGCGCGTCGTGACCGTCATGTGCGGGTCCGCCAACACGCCCATCTTCAACAAGCCCGGCGGCCAGCTGCACCTGCCCGAGGGGTCGTACTACGCCGGCCACGGCATCGAGGAGGTGGCAAACAAGCAGCGGGACGACCACCAGGGCGAGTCTATGGACGTCGACGAGCTCGCCCAGAGCCTGGTCAGGGGCATCCTGAGCGGGACCCAGAAGCCCGTCTGGGCGGGGACGTATGCCGCGCTCGTGCGCTGGGGCGCGTTGTTGTTCCCGAGGTGGTATATCGATTGGTCGAGCAACATCGGGAGGGGGCTGGAGGTGTTCAAGCCTAGTAAGTGAGGCGTCTGAAGCCGTGGACCTTGGAAGCAAGCCTTGCAAGTAGACATCGGGAAACCCTTCTTGGAAGCCAGCCATGCTCGAAAACTACAAGGAGACAATAGCTTGGTGAGGCGACCAGGTCCTTAAGGGAAGGGCGGCCCGAGGGAAAGCCTCATTACGTGTACCATGGATCAAGAATTCGCTAGAATCGGGTAGCTCAAGCATGTGTAGAATGTTGGACATGATAATGCTCAGATCTTTGATCTGGCCAGAATTGCTCTGCGGCCTACTTCTACGTTGGATTACCCATCAATCATACTCCCATCCCGTAAGTTGGGCACCCTGTTGTAAGCCTACCCCTGAGTTGGCCCGGCTTTATACAGACGAGATGCCACTTCAGGCGGAACACCACTTCTGAGAGATACTACGGCGGACGAGACATTCTTGCACTGGGCGACTAAGAGGGTATGTGGCTCCTACGAACCTACCCTAGGGTACTTGCATAGGGGGTGACTGGTTCGTCTTGTAGCGCTGCAGAATAAGTGACATCGATAGTGTTCTATCGTATATGATCTCCAAGTCCAATGATCTGCAGGAAGACATCAGTCGGCTTGGTCGTGTTTACATACTAGAATGTACTTTCATATAGAGGTAGCTTACAGAGCCCTACTCTTCGTGGACACACTGTAGAGGCCCAACTGCCTTGCTTCGCCTGCTGCACGCTCGAGATCTTCTTCCGTCAGTTGCAGTTCCTGGTAGATGTAACGCCGTTGCTCCTCTCCCTCCCGCGCGTATCCTTATAATTCTTTCCATATGGCTTTGAATCTGCTCTATCATAGGCCCTGTTCCAGTATCGGACAGCTAAAGTAGAGCCATGGGGGGGGGGGAGACGTTCGCGAATATGAGATAATTGCCCGGGGCGGCCGCAAGGTGGGTGGCAATATTCCCAGCCAGTTATGTTGTCTTGGGGATTACAAGCCCGGTACATGGGGCTCAAATCCAGGCGGTACACACACATTTTTCTAGATCAGAGGTGCAAAGAAAACGAAAGGGGTATATTGAGAAGTGTTAATATTTATTTCCAAAGGATCTGACGTGATATGATGCCCAGTCGTGAACAGAACAAGGTAACGCTACGTGCACCACACTGCATCTCCAGGATGCGACCAGGTGGATTATAAGAAAGCGAGGTCCAGCCCCTTACTTCCTCACTACATGCTCTCAACTGTGGTGATCAATCATCTACGTAAAGGCGAATGCTGTCCAGACACCCAATATTCGCACAGCTCAATTTCCTCCAAGCTCCCTACAGAAGAGCGGCTCTGACGCCGATCGCAAGAGGTGGCAACATGGCGCGCTATCAGATCAAGCTCCTCCAAGCTTCCCAGAAACTCGCCGCTCGCACGCCTATCGGTGAAGATAGAGGGCACTAAAGGCAGCCTGATCCCGCCAGAGTCTTCACGAAGATCTACTCCTGGGTGATTGGATCCGTTGTCAGCTGATGTTGCGCCGCCCGGAGGGGCCATGAAACCCACCTTGGAATCACCGTCCATGCCGGCCACTTCCTGGCGCTCAAAGCCTTGCGAGTTCGATTCTGCACGCTGTATAGGCATATGAAGCTCCTGGAGGACCCGCCGCATCACCTCCTCGTCCAGAACGGGGTCGGACTCCAGACGGAGCTCCGCGTTCTGGCGATGCAGGAGCTTGTTCCGTTCTTCGCAGAGATGGACAAGCCCCTCGAGCGCCTCCGCCCGCTGCCCCAGCAGGTTGTTCTGGGCCTCGAGGTCCGCGATCCGGAGAGCATCCAGGGCGCTGTTGGGGATGTTGGACAGTTCGTAATCGCGCCAGGCGTTGCTGCCGAAGGGGTGTGGGTTCGGGGCTCGCATGCGGTGGAGCCCGTTGACTATGGCTTCGAGGCGGGTCCTCTTGCGGTTCAGGTAGAAGATCACAGCTCCGCTGGCCAGCAGCGAGAGGATGAAGGATGTGATGAAGACGATGGCGACTATGCGCCACGGGTCCGGCCCGGTGGCGTGTGCTGAGGTAGGGGTTACCTGGATGGGAGACATGTTGGCGGTGGTGTGCTGGCTACTATGCGGAACGGTTTGTGTAGAGGTTGGGTTGCATTACTCCGTATATATATGGCAACTTGATAATGGCATTCTATGACAAAGGGACTGAGTGACAATAGTCTTGTGTCAACGTAAGGCCCCGAATACAAGGCATGTCCAATAAAGGGAGTTCGCGGGTCATGTCCTGCAACAAAGACCTTTGAGGATTGCACCCTGTGCATTGTGATAATGAGACTATCTCTTTCAAACAGGCACAAGTCATTGAGCTGACCATCAATTTGCTAACGTTGGGGCCTTTCCTTCACTTCTCCATGGGCAGTTGTGGTGGACTTCAGCACAGTCTACGGGTGGGCCAATAGTATAACATCGATGCGACCCACCTTGTACTGCGCATCGCACAGTTCACGTCAATCAGAACAAGAAACAGAGTATCTACCACGGCCCCTGGTGAGTGAAATTGAGCTAACACTGTATGTTAGTACGAGGCGCAGAGTGTCTAACTCTTGTAGACACGACTTACGATTCATGGATCCATTTGACTGGAATTGACTAATCCTGCTTACAAAGCTGGTAACCGACTGCGGCTGGGTGAATGATGGACACACGGTAAATGTAGAGGTGATGAATAAGATATGGCTATATAAGGTTCTGACAACACTGACTTTCATCTGAGTAAGGAATAACATCCTATCTCAAATGGGGGGCTGGCGCAACGGCAGCGCGTGAGATTCCAGTCATGGAACAACCTCAAGGTTATCTGTTCGAATCAGGTGTCCCTCAATTCTTTTGTTCTCTTTTTGAATTCCTCCATTGACTCGAGTCTTTTTTGGTCATGGATATTTCTTGGAGGGGGATCTATACACCCTGCAAATCCAGGGTCCGGTTTAGATTTTGTTACTCAGCATGCTCTCCTGTATACCTACAGTCACAATCACCAACCTTTGGAGGCCGCGACGGTTGCTTCCAACTTCTCCCACCAACCCGAATACGCAATGGAGCAGCATCTCGAGAAAGGCTTAAGCGGAATGAATGATAGTGTCCCTATCGCGAGGGTAGACTCTCGCTGGTACAACGTAAGCAGCGAGGAGAGGCGGGACAAGCTCACTGTGGCTGGCCGTTCAGCCGTTGTAACCTCAATCGATGTTGCGTTGGGGGCAGCTTCAACAGTTCATCGGCCCCATCGAATACAATGATGATGGGAACAGTTCATCATCAAACACACCAACGCAGCGGCTTGTGAGATTGCTATTTTGTCCTCTGAGAGCTAAAAGCGGCCTCGTATTCGAACGCCATCACGCAGCCTTCTCCAGTCATACAGTAGAAAAAACATTAGGGCCTTCTCTTCGACAACGTCGGCATCCAGGGCACCCAACCCCCCCTTACTAAAGATATGTTGTCAAGCCTGAAACGCGCCACACCTGCCGCCATGCTGGCGCATTCGCTGCAATCCTTCGGGAGTCTTGTCCCAATGTTACCCTGTGCATAGGGCTGCAGCGTGTCAAGATCTCGAACCGCTGCACTGTGGTGGCCCTTGGGGTATGCGCATAGCAGCGCAGCAGCCCGCAGCACGGCGCAGGGTACTCTCCAACACACCATCCAGCCCACTCACACGCCGATATGCAGCCATATGCCTCTTCCCACCCTCCTCAACAACCGAGTACCACCTTGGACACGCACCTGGCGCAGAAACCGTCTTGCCTATGGATACTGCAGCCGACATGAACGTGAAGGAACGCGTCGAGCGTAATAACGCTGCGATCAGCACACCGCTCTGTCGCTTCAGAAAAGCAATGCGAGGGTGTGCCAACTTGCCAATCATGGACCCAGGAGAGCCGAGTTTTTGACGAGAGGCGCATGCAAGCTACGCGATGGGATTCATCGACCGACGAGGCTATGAGGCGCATATGCCTATCGCAGAGCTGGGCAGCCAACCACTTTCGTCTTGCTGCATCAAGGCCTCTACCTGGAAACTACCGCACTCGACTGTTGAACCTCCGGTACCGCAATGCGACCCATATCAGAAAGGTCATGCATGCATGTCTTGGGTATAATCATTCCGCACTCCACTTTACCATGACTGCAGTTCCTTTTCCAAACGGTAGCACACGCGCGTCAACCTTGTGGACGGCAGTCCCGATTCGGCAGTCAGCCAGATCTCTACCGCGTACTGCAGTCGCAAGCGATGGCCGTCGACTACAAGCTACACGGGGAGGTTTCAGCTTCGTCTGCGTCTGCATCATGCTTATCCAGCACCCTCGACCCCATCGAGACAGGGCTGCGTCCACAGCTGCGGCTACCGGATTATCTTCCTTAACGGGATGGGTTGCAGGGCTGAAGACACCGGTTCCCGTGTGAGCATACGGTCTTTGAGAGCGGGCAGACCTATTCAGATACCGAGACTAACGTCCCGATGACGATGTTACGTACCTCTGTCCTGGGTATAAATTGCTGGAAGTGCCCTTATCGACATTGACGATGGATACGGGCAGGTCACTTGTCTTCACAGCGACATCACTCAAGCCGGTCCATCCCTTCTTGTCTTCCACTCACAGAAATACCACCATCGCTTCCAGCCAACACCAAGATGCCTGGTACACGCTCCTCTTCGATGGACGTCAATCTCAGCCAGAGCAGTGGGCAAGTCTCCCAGCCGATGTAGTCTAGGCCATGCTAACATCCTGCTAGTTCTCGTGGCGCCCCTCGAAGATCCTCAGCAGAGGCTAAACGACTTCTGGACGAGAGACTGCAGAGCTACAACGCAGACGACAGCAATAGCCTGCTTGCACGCCTCTGGGATCGTGCTGCTGCTCAGTGTCCCACGCAGCAATCCGCACAGCATAGCGGCGGCCAAGCCAGCGACCGTCCCGATCCGGCTGGATCTGCAGGGCGCACACGCCTGTCATAGGCTTGATAAGATCAAGACGCATGGATATATACGGTTAAATGCGGCGGGTATATACAAGGTTCACTGCGTGGGGATGAACTCCTGCAGCTATCCGACTCCTCATTGCGGATTGGGCGTGGCCAGCAGAGATGGTCGGGTTCGTCAGTTACCTCATTGTTCACGGGGCGCATGTTGTTGTTCTTCCTTCTGCTCTGTTTTGTCAATTCTGCATATTTTGCATACCCCTCGCGTTCTTAGGTCACGGTCAGGTCCACGTTGCGTTGGGTTCAAAAGAAAGGTCGGACGGTGTGCGGCTGAGACATCAAAGATCTGATTTACCATGGCGGAGCTCGGGTCATAATCCGGGGTAGCTTGGACGGTTTTCTTGTGTCACTGCATCTGTAATGAGCGTCTCCAGCAAAGAGGTTGTCGTGTTTTCAATTGATCTTTAATTCTTTCTTCCCATCTTGGCACATCAGAGAAAGGCTCAAAGGAACGATCTGAGACAAAGCGAACCACACGATGTTGCCTCTGCAGCAAGCTGTATTTACCATGCGAATACCGACTTCTTCCTCTGTGCTCCAACATGCCGCAGAACATATGGCCACCACAAGAGAGTGAGTGACCTTGGTCACTTCCGCAGACTTCGTGTTCGTCCACGGATGTTGCACGAAACCACGAGCCACACCTGTTTTACCTCGTGGCTTAGTCAAGCCAAGTGCCGGATCTCATCCGCTCATAGCCCCCAACTTGGAGGAGCATCACCTCCTGCACCGCACTACGCTACCGGAATACCAGCCAAGTCAACGGCCACAGCAGATACGGCTCGGCGCCAAACCGTCGGGGCCGGAGGAGACCATGTATCGCCCGCGCCTCGTTCCAGCCCCATCCATCCCCAGACATCCCAAAACTTGGGCCCCCTCCACAAAAGCCTGCGAGACTTATCTCGACGGTTAGGGGGCCGGACTAGTTGAACCGGAATGCTCCGCCTTCCCAATGGGCCTACTGCACGCACGGCATGGCATGGCATGGCATGGCATGGCGCGGCATCTCGACGAGAAGGATTCGGCCCCCAACGCCATATGGTTTCTCAATTGCTGTCGAGACACGCACACAGCAAGCCCTATCCTCGGTGCACACCCGCCTGTGCCTGGGGTCACGTCCAAGCCGACTCTAGCTCCCATCTCTAGTTTGTTTCCCCATACCCCATCCCCTTACATGCGTCAGGCCTTACAACGGCTGAAGAGGGGAGTGGCCCATACGATTAAGAGACTAAGAGAAAGTCCCCCGTGGGGACAGGCCTGCGCGTCCTGCGGGTTTATTACGCAACCTCCCACGAGGCTGTCTCTCAGCCCAGCCCTACAAACTTTGTACCGACCTTGCACCTGGCAGCTGGACAGCTGGACATCTGGACCTGGAGGGGCTTGGGGGCTGGTGAGGACGCCAGGACCATCTGACGCTGCATACATACCCTACCCGATCCTCTCTCTGGTACCGATTGTTCGAGTTTCCAAATATGACAGCCCAGTCCGCTCACTTCTCACTTCCCCACGTGGCACGGGTGTGGGCAGCACCTGCGAGGGGATTACTGATGCGGAGCCTCACCTTCCTAAATCGGACGGCTCGTCTCACTGCCACATGCTGGGGGTCTTCTCGATGCGGAACCTTGGTCGAGAACACCATGTACATATGCAGGTTGACGCTGATGCGGCGGGGTGCCATTCCGTATGGTTTCCTGCACACGTGGCGAGTACCAATGAGGAGGAGGAGGAGGAAACCAAGAAGGGAGGAGGAGGGTTGCTTCCATGCATGAGGATCCTCCGGTCTCCCCGAGGACCAACCATCTTGGTCTCTCTTGCATACATACATCGTCGACCCAGTGATGAAAATGGCAAGCAGACCGATTTTCGAACACGGCCGAGCATCACAGTTCACTACATAGTATGGCTGCGTCTTGATGACTCCTAGCCACACCCCACCCCCCCCCACCCACCCCACCCTCTTCTCGCCCCTGCCCCTTCCTTCTTCCCGGATACTCTGTCTCCCGCGGTGCCACAACCTAAATCACGCCTGCTAGGGTAGGCGGCTCGGCACATCGCAGAGTCTATACTAACCCGCTCAGCCACGCGTCAGAAGTCAAATTTGCTGTTCGATGATGATGATGATGATGATGATGATACCCTGATGACCAGTATCTCTCTTCAACGGGTGCTATACACACACATGTGCGCCTTACGGCTTCGCAGGACCTGTCAAGCACATTCCGATCTGTGATATTGGCGTCGTTGATTGCTGATAGCCCTCAACTCCGAGAGGGTCACCCGCAAAGTGTGATCCTTGCTCTCTCTCTCTCTCTCTCTTCCTTCCGGAATGGCGCGAAGAAGTCCCAGGTGAGATCTTACTAACAATTTCAACGTGTATAGTTGTGTGTGTGTGTGTGTGTGTGTGTGTGCGCGCGCGCGCGTGGGGCGGTTTTGTGTGTCCTCTTCTTAACCTCCTTCTGGGGTCTCTCTTCGTGCTGAGCGGGATACACGATTTGGAATTGCGTTGCCCC
>LKEB01000008.1:276272-297330 GCA_003795295.1 Cytospora leucostoma | reverse complement strand
TCCCAGGCCCTATATATCATTCCCCCTATAATCCGTCAACTGGTAACATTTCTGTGTGCTTGATGCTGTACTATTGTTTAGAAGAAAGAATATGCCCCAGAAGACAGGGCAAACATCATCAACAACCCACCGTCTCCCGTTTCCCCAACGTAAACAACGTAAACAAGAAGCAACCAAATACTGCAGACATGCAAGTCCCAAATAATCATCTCCCTCCCCCATCCAACTAATTATATACCCCCCCCCTACCTGGGGAACCTAAATATCAAACATCCCATAAAGCATAAGTTTCCGGCTCGAGGCCGCTTCGGTTATGCCCACATGGCAGTCCAGTCCAGTCCAGTCCAGTCCAGGCTCACCCAAAGGAGGAACCACGAACCCAAGAGCTGTGATTAGATCAAAGGAGTGTCCAATGGGGTGATTAGATGAATGTATCGATCGCGGTACAGAGGAAGGGAGAACCTAATGGGTCCTAGAGCCCTTCATCCTTACTATTTACTTATATATATAGGATTTCTTGCTCGCTAATAGCCTCGATGATCCCATCGCTTTGACCTTCATTAGCTCTGGTCATGTGGAAGACCTGTACTAGGGCTCGAACATTATCAACAAGAACAGAGAAGACCTTGTGGATGGTGGAGATGTCGCAAGCAGAGAAAGTTGCCCGGGGGCCGCCAACTTTGCTGTAATACTATGTAAGTAGTTTCTGCAGCACGGCTCCGGCACTCAGGTAGTCGTCAAGACATGAGACATCTGGAAGCCCTTCAAGGTACAGGTTCTGTGTGATTCGGACGAAGGGTACACGGTATGTGATTCAGCTTCTAGAGGAAACCCACTAGTAATCACCTAGGTATGTATGTTGACAGAACTAGAGGTTGTCCTATATGCACCTTAAACATACCTACCTATTACACCTCCAAGCTTGCAGACCGATACTCCAGAGGCCAGACCAACATAAACCTGTACAGATCCCAAGAAAGTAGACGGACGACCAGACCAGATCAGACCAGCTGCCAAAATCTTCTCATAAACGACACATCGATCAATGTTGACACAGCTGTCCATGGCCCAGCTTCCAACTTCCCAACAATCAACCGCCAAGTACCAGGTAGGTGACCCTCGGGGAACCATAACCACCTCGTCCCCAAAACAGATTACCCCAGCAGCATATTGGACCTCCAAAAAGTACACCAACTTCCATATGAGCGAGCATACTCAACACTCCCTTCCCCGGAGCAACCCATCATATCCCTCTCCCACTCCCCAATTCGACAAGCCTCAACTCAACCTTGACCCCCTTTCTCATTACACGTCCCACACTCCTCCCACTTTCCATACTCACCCAGCAAAAGATCAAAGCCGAATCTCGAACTCGGGTCCCAGGCTCACCCCAAGTCGATAAGTTCGCAGGCATTGGGACACATCTATGTCGATGTATAGACATATGCAAATCCACACACCCCATCCACACAAAGCCACCCACGACCAGCCAAGCGGTGAAGTCGTCCATAATGTACCATGACTGTGCCGTGACAACCTTGACAAAAGCGCAGTATCGACGTTCGATACGATACCGAGCTCTGAGAATGAACGTGTCCTCGTATGCCAGCACAGGATGAGAGCGACGTCCCATGGTTGGAACCACACAGCCCCAGACAGAATCACACCCACACCTAGACATCCATCCCAATCCATCCCAATCCATCCCAAGAAAATCATCCACCCCCCGTGCATAACACCCGTAAGAAAACAGCCACCATTACAGCAACAAGAAATCTTTCCCCACACCATCTCCCCCACAGACCGACCAGACAGCCCATATCTAAGCCAAACTCCCTCCCTCCCTTCTCACCAACTCTCCTCTCACCGAGAGCCACATCCTAAGCCGACGGAGCATCGGCGGTCCCTATCCCCCAGAACTGCTCGGCATAGAACGTAGGCTGCGCCGCCGTCTTCCACATGTCGTTGAAGATGGAGAACAGCACCATGTCCTCCGGGTTCCCCGCGAACGCCGCCTTTATGCTCGCCACCGCCGCCGCCTGCTCGCCCACCCCGGGCACCGCCTGCCCGTTCGCCCCGCCCTGCCACGGCCACCCGGACTCCGTCACCCGCACCCGCGCCGACGGGTCCCCGAGCCTGTTGCGCACGTTCTGCACCTGGTTCGCCACGAACACCCCCGCCTGGCCCGGGGCCGTGTTCGGGTCGAAGAACGGGTGTATGTTGCACGCGCAGTAGTCGCTCGCCCGGCACAGCTCCGGGTGCGCCAGCACCGCCACGAACGTGTCCACCGTCACCACCGGCCCGCTCCACCCGGACTGCCGGAGGAGCTGCCGCCCGCTCGACACCGCGTCCATCACCTGCTGCGGCGTCGCCTGCCCGTTGTTGACCAGCTCGTTGCCGATGCTGACCGTGTCCACGATCGACCAGTCGCTCCCGATGCCCTGCACCAGCGTGGCGATCTGGTCGCCCAGGTTGTCGAGAGAGAAGATGCCGAACATGACCTTGAGGTTGGCCGCTTTGGCCGCAGCGTAGACGTTGGGTATCTGGTTGCAGTCGACGCCATAGACGCGTACCATACCGTATGACTGGCCCGCCACGCTGAAGTCCCGCATGATCTGGTCGGCCGACTTGCAGCTGCCGTCAGCGTTGTAGGGTGCGTACGCCACGCCGAAGAGGCCCGGGCCCGTGGCATTAACGGCGGGCTTGTTACCAGATGCTTCTTCCTCGTCTGACGTGGGGGCTCCCGTCGGGACTGGCACAGCCGGTCCACTACCATCAGCACCGACGGCGACACCCTCCTCCGCCGAAGGGACACCACTAGGCGGCACCAGCTTCACCTCGGCCAGCGCGGTGCTGAGGGGCACACCGGCCTGGTTGACGAAGACGACGATCTCCGGGATCGTGGTCGGCTCGGTGCGAGTGTTGTCCGTGATTGTCACTGTCTGCTGGCCTCCCAAGACTGCAGCTGCAGACCTGGCCGCGATGTTGTACTTGACGTTGAGCTGGCCGGGCATCCTGCGGTGGTGGCGGTGCTCCGCGGAGGCAAAGGTATCGGCACTGAGAAGCAGGCCGGCAATGCCCAGCACTGCTCTGTTGTTGAGTCTCATGGCGAGAGGGAATGGGGAGCACAGCTCAGTTTTGAATATTCTTTCCTTGTTACTTTCCCGTATCCGAATCTTCTCAATCTTCTTGCTGGCCGGTCTCTGCGTCAAGTGGGATTGTCAGAGATTGACACGAGAGTGTGATGACGGGTCGCAGAGCCAAGTAACCAGACGGGCTGTTCGTTCGTGGACGAGGAGAGGGGTACGAGGGAGTGGAATACGAGGAAGGGAATACGAGGAGAAGTCAACAAAGAGGGGTTGATGTCCTAATTCCAGTATGATTCCAATAACTGTCATAACATATCCAGGATGACTTCCATTCATTGCGGAGAATATTGGTTGCACATTCCTGAGGGTCAATAAGACAGTCCCGACTTCCCCATCGCCCTTTGATGATACTTGCACGCTTGGACAAGGAAGGAAGAAAGTCAACACGGGAACCGAGAAGGGAAGGGAGATGATTCTCATCTCCTACTTTCCCTCCATTCAATTTTCGTCCTCAGGAAGCCGCATCTGGAAAACCCCCTCGTGATCGATACACTTCGTCCTCGGGGCCACATATCTACCCCCTGAACATCCCAACAAACCCCTCGGGGTGATAGCTTCTTCCTGTCCAGTCTCCCCACGGGGCCTGTTTCAGGAGACTCTTGGTCTCAGTTCAAAACGGGAAGGAAGGAGTCTTTTCTCCCGCAGGTGCGGCACACGGCCCACAGGATGACTGAGACATCCGATACTCAGACGATAGTGCGGAGAAAACAAGAGGGCCATCAAGGGAGTCAAGAGAGGAGCATGTGTGCCGTTCATGGGAGGAGATCTGGATCGTAATTAACCATTAAATAAGCCTTATCTGTCGCAGAAAAAGGGAAGAAAAAGGAAAGGGACCGTTCATGCCGTGCGTGCAGGGTCATCCAACCATACTGATACGTAGCAAACGTCGTCCGGATCGCCTCTGCGTACCCTTCTCATGACAACCGCCCGCCCCCAGCTTGTCTGTCCCCATGTAAATAAAAGGATATGTGGTCTATAATTATTTATGATTAAACACAACGCCGGTGTTTGTTCTGCTAGATAGATACATCAACATCACTCGACGACCAGCCACTGAGGGATTCAGGCAGTAGGCAGCGCCAGCTTGCTGCTCGTCTTCCTCGTCATGACCTTGTTGATGGCGTGCCGGATGGTGATGCCCGCCTTCTCGATCTCCTTCTTGGAAAGCCCGTTGGTAGCGCAGACCTTCAGGGCTGGTTGGATACGACCGCCTCCGATGCTCTTGTTGATCAGGGACGTCTTGAGCCGTGTGATCATGATGCCATTTGCCAGTGCCTATAATCGAATCTAGTCAGCAAGAGCCAGAGTCACAACCACAAGAGACGAAAGTGAGACTTACCTCTTCAACGCATTCTTGCAGGACCCGGCCCTGGTCCTCAGGCGACAGGCGCCTCGACTGCACAACGTTGGGCTTGATGACCAACAGCAGGAGCGGGTTCTCCGGCGCACTCGTGCAGACGACCCAGTCGCTCCGAGGGTCCAGCTGCGCCTTCAGGGCACGGGTGTTCTCGCGTGTCGTGTGTAATATCTCCGGGTTGGACTGCAGAAGACCAATGGTCTCGCTCGCCGTGACGGCCAGCATGGCCGGCAGCGCGGCGGAGAAGGTGTACGCGCTTGATGCGATCCTCTGGTGGGCCACAACGTCCTTGTCACCTGCACAGAAACCGCCGCCCGCGCAGAGGGGGCCGGCCAGAGAGCCGATGATCATGTCTACTTGCAGGGGATCGACGTTCTGCGCTTCGGTGACACCGCGACCGGTCCTGCCCAGGACGCCGAAGGACCAGGACTCGTCGAGGACTATGCGGAACTTGTACTTCTCCTTGAGTTCAACCTATGCGCCAATCTCGTTAGCTTGGCCCATGGATAGAATAGTGCATGTATTCGCTTCCTTACCATTCGCGGCAGATCAATCGTAGCACCCGTGCACTCAGACAAACCCTCGGCGACGAGGAACCTCCTCGTCAGCTTCTTCTGCTTGGACTGCTCCTGCGCAACCTGTCTCATGACCTCCTCAAGATCATCCACATCGCCCGGGTTGTACCACTTGATAGTGCACCTCGACAGCTCAATGCCCTTCCGGATAGAGTAGTTCGCCGAGCGATCGGCAACAATGACATCGCCCCTCTTGCAGAACGCAGGGACGACACTGGACATGACAGAGAAGCCCTGGGCATAGAGGATACACGCTTCCACGCCAAGGTAGGTCGCGATGTCGGCCTCGGTCTTCATGTGGACGTCCTGGGTGCCGTAGAACTGCGGGGGGCCGCAGGGCCCGACGCCGTAGGTGCGGAGGGTCGTGATGGCTTTCTCCTTGATGTGTTCGTTCGAGTTGAAGTTGTAGAAGTTGTACGAGGCGAGGTTCGTGACGGTCCGGCCGTTTGCTAGCTTCGACTTGGGGCCGGTCGGTCTGTGGACAATGGCGCTGTGTTAGCCCTTCCTGTTCGATAGCAACAAGAAGATGAGGTATTTTATGGAACAGTGAACATACCCGATGATAACAGGCAGCCTTTCCAGCTCCGATTCCTCGATCTGGGTCTGGTTAGGGACAAGCGGCTCGGGCTGCCACTCCTCGACGAGCTCCTCGATCTCATCCTCGGTCAGCTTGACATAGTTGGAGTCATTGGTCGAGTACGACGGTGCCAGAAGGTAGCGGATGAAGAAGATCAACAGGAACAGCTCGAAGACGGAGCGTATGGGATCGTTCTGGTAGCTGGCCTGGACGTATCGGATAATAACGGCGGACCCGGGGACCTTCTGGAAGGCATCTGAGGCCTCATGCAGCAGGAAGACCAATTGGCCCTGGATCTCGTGCAGATCCATGGCGCGTATGTCGGGTCGTCGTTTGTGTTCCTACGTGTCTCCGTCCGTCTGTACGTCTGTATGTTCTGTTCAATTATGTTTTGTATGTTGTCAGTCGGGTTGAACACGGGTCGGTGACGGCGGGAAACAAAAAGCTGGTCGGCCGGTCGCTACCGTGGCGCAGGAACCGAATCAGGGGCCCAGTCGTTGATCGGCACGCTGCGGCAACAAAACTGCCAAGGGGTAGGGGCCAAAGCAGAGGCCAGAACAGCGCTTTACCGCCTTCCTGCAAACGAACATGGATCCGCTTCCTGCGCTATCCAGGGTTGTGCCGACGGTCCGGTATGCGAGACTGCTCAGTATCTACAACGGAAGTACCCGCCTGGGTCGCTGGGCACTCCATAGTCGAAGGCCGCAACACTACAAGGTCGATTTCCATGTTCCGCTGTGCATCATCCACAAGGGTTTCAAGATCAAGCGAGGTACAGATAGGTAGGCAGGTGGACTTCAAACTCTGACGCATGACGATACGTGAAATTAATTATGCCTTCTCGATTCCGCCCAACGGACATCGAGGATCCGCATGTGAAGTAAAGTAGAATGTGTGTGCTAAGACGAGTCTAGAGAACCATTTACCATGCCATGACCCGTTCATATAAGTTGCCGACACAAAAACAAAACAGGACAAATACAATTTACTCCCCCCGCCTCATGGGCAATAGCAAAGAGCAACAAACACCATCCCATGTGCAAATCCGCTCCCCCCCCCGCCTATCTTTCTTTATGTTACAATCTGCAGCACGTCCCCAATTAGAAGAGACGGATCTTGGCAGAGTCTCCCGTGCTTGACGCCGCTGCCGTGCCGGTTCCTGATCCCGAGGTCATGGTCTGCAAGGCCCCCGAGTAGTCCTTCGCACCCGTACCGGTCTGTGAACTGACGGTGTCGTTGTTGTTCTGTCCTGTGGGCTGAACAAGGTGCAACGAGGACAGCATGTCGAGCATGCTGGTCGGCACATACTTGCCCGCAAGACTGGGTGCGACGAACAGTACCAGGAAGATGATCAGCAGCACAAAGTAGAGCACTGCATAGCGGAAGACACGCTTCCTCCTCAGCTTGGACTGCTTCAGGGAGTAGATAGGTGGCCGAATTTGCCGACTGTAACAAGATGTTAGCGAACCATGTTCGTGGAGATTTCAAGATGAAGTGTACGTACCTTGGACGCAGCCAGAAGAGCATGATGGAGTGCAGCTTGTCCACCTGGGGAATAAGGATCACTGGACACATTATGAACAGGAGTGCATGCCCCAGGATGAAGTCACCGGCAAAGAAAGACAGCTCCGTCATCTTGCAAAGCCACTCTCGGGCTGGTTGAGAGAGAGTGCCCCAGCCCATAGAGTACCATTTGCCCGTCCAGAAAGCAATATTGGCCTGATCGGTCTTCATCTCCCTCGTAAGTCCGAATGTGATAATGAGCTTCAAGATGAATCGTTGAACGGCAACCACCGCGATCATGCCGCTGAGCGTCCGGGTGAAGTTGAAACCCTCGAGAACGTACATGACCTCGAAGAATACGAAGAGGATGATGACAGCAACGGCGTGCGCGATGGCAGCGAGGACACTACCGAACTTCTTGCAGCACATGCTGAACAGAGGGCCCATACAACAAGCCATAGCGAAGAACATGGCACAAACACCCGCATTGACACCGATGGGAGCGAACGCCACGATCGCAACTCGGATGAGCGAGTTGGTCGCCACGGCATCGCTATCATTGTCCTTCAAGTCCGGATTCGTGTTGTGAACACCAGTCTGGGCATTGATGAAGAGGTAGGGGATCAAGGTGACAACGCAAAGGAGTAGCGGGGCAATGACCTCGGTAAAGAAGACATTCGAAATGGGCGCGCGAGGCACATCTGCCGACAGCTTGCCAGACGGCTCGCCGACGAGCTTGCGCTTGTAACCAGTGAGGCGGGTACGGGAGAGACGGCAGTAGGAGATCCAGGACGACGCGTGCGACACCGAGTTACCGCGGGAAAGCCAGCGGAGGAACTCACGGTAGTCGATGAAGAAGTCGTTCCAAGAAAACTGGTGGGGATTGTAGAGGAATGGCGAGATGCAGAGGGCGAGCAAGGACATCCAGAAGTACACGAGGGCCGCCTGCCAGATCGTCAATGTCGCAAACAACAACATCAACAGCATGCGGGCTCCAAAGTAGATGGATGGACTGGCAAAACGCGAGTACAGGATACCAAAGGGAATACGGGCAGTGGCGAAACCACGACCGGTACCGATATAACGGGCACCTCCGTATGACAAGTTGTTCTGCACGGCGTTGGCATAGATCTGACAGACGAACACCTCAAAGAAAGGCGACAGGGAGCAGATCTGCTTGGCCAGACGGGTAGAGGCACGCAGCACACCACGCTCTGTAAGTTCCTGTACGCACAGGGGCACGAAGGCGAGGAAGATGACGAAGATGATGGAGATGACACAGCGGTATACCCAGTCCATCAGCGCATCGGTGTTCTGGCAACCGGACGGCATAAGAGGATCCGTGATAGGGACATTCCTGTTGTAGTTGCAAGCAATCGTCTCGTGTCGGAGCGCACCAAGGTTGACGCAGCAGAGGATGAACAAGTGGACGGAAAGCATGATGAACATGTTGTTGACGTGGAAACCAGGATGGGCGTAGTAGAACGAGAGGAATCGATCCAGGGGAAGCTGGGTACCGAGGTAGTAGTACTCTCGCGAGAGCATCTGTTCACCCATACCAGTTCCGATCTTGGTTGTGAAGTTGAGAATTGAACCGAAACCCAAATCACGACCCTTACCACACTGGTAGTATTCACAATGCTTGATGCGACCACCACGTAGGACAGCGTTCATACCGGCGTAAATATCTTCGTTCAGGTGAAGACCCTTTTGCGCCTTGGATACACCACCTCGGGTAGTCATGTAAATGCCGTTCAGGAAATCGGGGTGACCATAATGGAGCTTGCCACCAATCTGAGCCAGGGTACGAGCAAAGAGGGTACCGAACGTTTGCTCCTTTCCGGCTGCGACATCACCAAGGATACCAATGTTCTCGGAGAAAATGTATTCACGGGCACCAAGGATAGCAACAGGCGTGTGAACCTCGTTCTTGACTCCAGGGGTGTAGGGCGATGCACTAGGGGTCTTCATCTCCTCGAACTCGGCCAAAACGCTTCGAATCTTCAGGCATTCCTCAAGGTAGTTGTCTTGGTTGGCGTCGATGAGCTGGATGTACTCGCCACGGTAGAAGATGATCGAGTGGTTCTGGTTGTCAGACTTGCCGTCTCCCAAGATGGGGTTGCCGGACAACTGAATTCGGAACTTGGGCTTTCGCATGCCGTTCTCCATGAGCTCCGAGTGACCGTCAATCAGAGCCGAGTACAGGCGAGGCTCCTCGCCCTCGTTGGCAGGAGGCTCCTCATCCAGGTAGGCAATCTGCAAGTCAGGGTAGGCACGCAGGAGGAACTCGGCGTTCTCCATCTCCTCCTTCTTGAACTTGGCGTACCGTTGCATGGAAACACAGATCTTGAACTTGCGGCGAGCCATACGCTCAAGCTCACGCTCAAGCTTGTCAGAGTTGCCACCAAACATCTGGACAACCTCGGGATTCTCGACACGGTAGAGCAGCTTGATAGCCCGGCTGTAGTTCATGAAACCGGAGATGGTGCGGTACAAGGTCTGGAAACGAAGCGAGGCCCAGATACGAGTCCGGAGCGTGTACTCGGGAGCGGAAGACTTGAAACCAATGCAGTAGAAGGGCAGGTCGTCAATCTTGCTCTTGGCCGTGTCCTTGTCCGGCTTCTCCTCGTCGCCGTTGTATTGCGCAGTCTCGTCCGAGAGGATCTTGGTGTCCTTGACGAAGCAGTCCCACTCGTGAGGGTGCAGTTGCTTCAGATACTCGAGAAGAGTGACACGGGAGTACGGCTCATCCTCGCGGATAATTTCTCGGAGGGACAACAGGATCTTCTCACTGTAGTGGGGAATCAAGACAGTGAAAGTCGGCATGTTGTCAACCGGGAGCGGCTCGGGGATAGGCGTGGACAGGGACTGGGCGAAGAAGGAGATTCGACGCTCCGCCTCGCTTTGGCTGGGGAAGAACTCCGTCTTGAAAGAGTGGTCCTCCTGCGACACGAAGAAAGTAGGGGCGCGCAGAGTCCGCTTGCCCTCCTGCTCGGACGGGACCTGGTGGTAAAGAAGCTTCTGTACATGGTCGATGGCGAGTAGATGTTCTCGGTACATGGAGATGACGATGGCGTTCCAGATCTGAGAGATGAGGACCTTGGGCTTATACTTGATCTCCATATCCGTCGTGGCCAGGACCTTGGAGTAGATGCGCTTGGGCAGACGAGAAAAGATGTTCCTCCAAGGCGTCCAGATGGAAGAACCAAGGTAGAAGGATCGGGCGATGGACACGACCGCGTTCAACAAGACGTAGAACAGGTAGGTGTCAAGGAAGAAGAAGACCATGTCCGTGATCGCCATCAGAGCGAGAAGGATCATCGGCTGGTACTGGCAGAGCTTACGTCCGATGATCTGGTCGCCCAGACAGCTACTGACGTCCATTATCGACAGGTAGCGGACGGGGTCACGGAACGACAGGGTCAGGAAGCCGTAAGACTCGCCCATCTTGGCACCGAAAATGACAACCCAAAGACCGTAAGACATGGCCATATCGTTGCCCTTGAGACTCGGCCAGCTGGCAGTGAAAGTCTGACTTGCCACATATCGCCTCGAATTCTTGCTCGTCAGGTAGCTGCCAAACAGCGCACCGAGAGGCATGACGGAGAAGAAAAGCAGGGTAATAAGAGCAATGAAGAACTGGACGATGCCGAGTGCCAAGCAAGCCTGCGTGTTCTGGTGTGCAATGTACTCGGATATAGAGGCTTGGGGCAAGAACACGTATATACCCGGGGCAACATTGATGATAAAGACGAAGATCAGGAAGAACAGTCGCTTGGTGAGATGCTGAGCTCCACTCCACCTTCGAGGAACATAAGCCCATTCTGCAAGGGTAGCCAGAATCTGGATGATGGACGCTATGCCTCCTCCAAAGCCGACAATTGACCATTGGGCAGACCGCGGTGGTGACTGGTTTACCTGCTGCTCGTAGTTGGGGACAAGTAGGGACGGGGCGTTGTGAGTGGTGTACATCCAGAAGACGGTCAAGTGGATGATCCAGATGCGATTGAAGTTGACGAGCAAATGGAACCAAGATCGCGTCTCCCTGTACGTCTTGAAGAAGCATTTCTTCCAAGCCACGTCCTGGAGCTTCAAGTAACGTTCGGCCGGGGGGATGTCGACGAGCCTGGTCTTGTCCTCGAGAACAATGCGCTCAATACCCTCGGGGTACCAGAAGAGCTGGTTGCAATCGTCGTAACCGATGATCTTGTTGTGGTCACGCTCACGACGTACGTAGACACCGTTAGAAATCTCGTAACCCTGGTCTCTGCAGTATTGGTACAGAGGGGTGATGACATTGTTCAAGAAGGTGAGCTCGGGGACGGGCTCGACAAGGTTCTGGCAGGCCGGAGAGCTCAGGTAGTCGTCTGCGCACTTGAAAAGGAAGCAAAGACACTCAGGCATAAACCGGACCTGGTTGGCTTCACCCCAACAAAGCAGGTACAGAGCTATCTGGCGGAGGCGGTCGTGCTGAGACATGCGGTTCATGCGTGTCTTCCATCGGAACTCTGCGGCTTCCAAGGAGGTGTCACCCTCAAGGTCTTCCAGCGTCTGCTCCTCGGGCTCGTCACCCTTGGACTTCTTCTTCTTGGCCTTCTTCTTGTTGGACTTGGAACCCTTTGCGTTGGCGAAGCCGACAGCGTCGTCAAGGTCGAGGTGTGCTGCAAAGTACCATTTACGGTAGTTTGCATTGTCTCCGCCTATGTAGTCGGCATGCAAGGAGAGCAGCGCCTGGTTGGGGGTCATGCGCGAGGCACGCGAATCCAAGAGCGTCATCAAATGGTCGTACATGTTGCGCATGCTGTCCCGCTGAAAACCGAACTTGTTGCAGAGGTCGACGAAGATGTCTTCGATTTCCTCCTTGGATAGGGGGATCTGGGCATCGGACGTCCACGCGGGATACGGCTCCCGAGAGCGCTGGCCAGCGGGCAATACGTTGCCATAGTCCATACCATAGTTGGGAGTTGATGCACCAGATGATCGATTACCGCCGTACGAGATCTGTGAAGATGGAGGGCGGTAGCCACGGGCCCCGTTTCCATCTTGGTAACCACTGTAGCGCTCATCGCCTCGGCCATAGTAGTCCATGTCAGCGGCGCGGGCCATGTCGGACCTCATAGTGAAATCGCTGAACGTCTCGGAATCCTCCTCAGAGTTGCCGGGACGCTGACCAGCATATCCGGCCTGGTCGAAACCTGGCTGTTGGTCATAGTACCCATTCTCGTAGTAGCCATCCTGGTACTGCTCTTGTCCTTCGTAGTAGCCACCGTCTTGGTGGTGAGGGTTGTTCGGGTCGGCGTTGTAATAGCCACTAAGAATTATGGGTCAGCATCGATTGACAGGGGCAACGCAGCCAGGACAATACTGGATGTGGAGCACTTACGACTCGTCGTAATACCCCTCTTGGCCAGCGTGGGCGCCGTGTGGGTCTGCGGCCGCGTGCGCATTGTCATAGTATTGGCCATGCTCATTGTCGTAGTAAGAATCGGTGTTCCCTTGCTGATGGCCGTAGCCATCATCAACATCTTGATGGCCCGGATAACCCGACATGGTGGATTAAATGGCTAATTGCGAGCAGCCTCATGTCAGTCAATTGACCATATGGGACAGTCAGGATGCAACACCACCAATGACAGGATGTTATGGCTGAATGTTTGTCCAAAACAGTGGGGGAACGGGCGCGACCTAGGAGAGCCGAGCCGTAGCTTGCCCGAAAACTGCTAGGTTGCTGTGTTGCTGGGAAACTGGGCAGAGAGGAATGCGACTCACCAATCAGAATCATGTGTCTTGGAATGAGGATGACCCGAGAAAAAAAGACCGATTAGAGTCAATTAATAAGTATAGAGATGTGTGCTGTAAACCGCAGATGATTAGAATCAAAAGTAGTCGGCCACAGTGTCTTTCCGTTGTAAGTCAAGACGGTCTGTGAGGGGACAAGGTGCTGAAGAGCAGTCGATATTTCTTGCAATCGTGTCGTGGGTGGCGTCACGGTCCTGATGCCGTTTCCTGTTTCCCGTTGTCTTTTTTTCCTGTGCAATTTTCGAAATCCAGGATAGGTTGCCGTAAGGGGTGGTTGGGTGTTTGTCCCTTGGAGTGTCAAGGACGGACGGCGTAAAGGAGCTTATCGGTCGCAACAGCCCACCTTTGGACTTGCAAGGTTGGAATCTTGAGACGGCGTCGTTCTTCTGCTGATCAAAAGAGTGACGGATTACCTCGTCGGACGGTATTCCTTTCTCTCTAGACTTTCAGTCTCTTCCTTCTCCTCGTGGCTCGGTCGTATCCCTCGCTGCGGGAGAGGTTTGTGTTTTTGTCGAAGTCGATGGGTCGAAGTATCGACACGAACAGATTCGGGGCAAGTAGCACCTGCTCTCTCTGTTGTGCTTTGACGACCCAAAAGCGATCGACTAGGCTGAATCAGCGAATGGCAAGTCGGCGCGCTAGGTCAGCGGTGCCGGCAAGGGAGAAAAAAAACAAAGCACTGGGAGAAGAGATGGAAGAGGAAGGAAGAAGGGGAGGAAAGAGCGAGTGTGTAAGGGGGAAAAAGGTATAAGGGTGAGGGCGGTGAAAATCAAGAAGAACCGTGATCCAGAAAAGTTGGATGCCCGGTTTCCTTGATTATGGGATTAAGCCCAGGTGGTCCAAGAGGGCTGGCTGGATGTATGGGGGGAGCGGACTTGGAAAGGGGGGAGAAAAGGAGGCTGCAAGTGCCAGGAGGGAGGAGCAGCAAGGAGCTCCAGTACATAGTATGCAATGGCCCTGGCACTGCACGCAAACAGCTATAGGTGGGCCGGTATATGTGGGGTTGGTACAGAGGGGTACAGAGAGGTACATTGTAAGTACACGGTTTGACACAATCCATCAGTGTCCAGATGGTATAGCACCGTACCTTATTAGTACCTGAATCATATCAATTGATTGGTCTAGCCTTGCAGACAGCGAATGGGAACGTTAGAATTCCTGTCTCGAGTCCGTTCCCTGCTCACTGTGCGGTAGTCTAGCCATCAATCAAACAACCGGACGTGCTGTCGTCGCCCCCCCACCCTGGCTCATCTCCCAGAAGGAGAAACGGTGCCGGGCAGATACATACCTGGGTACCTAGGTAGGTATCCATGTACCTGGATATAATCAGGTAGTGGGGGGGTGGCTGTGTTGTGTGTGCGGCCACTCAAACTCAACTCACACACGAACCAGCCAACCACGAACACACTCGCTTCTATATTTCCATTCCCTGCCTTCCCAAACTGCCAGGGTTTTAATGAAGATTCAGATGGATAAGGATCTGTTTGGCTGCCCAGTGGTCGTCAGTTATAGATTCACATATAATTGAGGATCGCGTTACGGATGATCCTCCAGCCGGTATCAAGCACCGTTGACCGTGACGTTTCGTGACACCGAACACCAGACACCAAATGGGTACCAAGAAGTTCCTTAGATGATCATCCTCCAATACCGGACGTACAAACCTAGATCTATAAGCTAGATATTGAAGTCTTGAAGAGGCTTGTTTCACTTTTTGCCCAAGGTCCTCGATCTTTCCATCATGCACACCCAAACTACATAGTACTCCTTAAACAGCGATATAGTAACAACTGATGGGGAAGTCGACCATCGGTCATCCGATTCATCTGAACCTCATCGCCAAGAACCAGGCTCACGATCGGCAGTTGATCAATCTCATCCGGCGAGCCAACCCGGCAAGGCGGACGACCCAACTTGGAGGCAACCTTGCGGCCCGTCGATGGCCATCACTCGCATTTGGCAATAAGGCTGCAAGGACCTCCTCGTGCGGTTATTCCTGAAGACTCAAAATTCTTCATGTTCTGCTTGGGCCTGGCTACTGTGTACCACGTAATCCTAGCGATCCTGACTGTTCCCAGCTGTCCCACCTGTCGAGAATCGGCCGTCACGACGGAGGTCGCGTTGGAGCTAACAACTTAGGCTCGCCGCCGCTTGTCGCTCATAATAATTGTCCCATCGGCTGCCGGCTGCCGGCGATGTCTATGAATGCAGCATCCCCATAATAGTCCCGCCTGTGGGATTCAATGTTGAGCCTTATTTGCGAAGCACTGGCCTCCTCCTGCCCCTTGTACGAGACTGTAGCATGGCAAATTAAATGCGTCAAACCGCGGCCCGTCTGCCCGTCCATGTCGCTCTGCTTGCCATCGGTTGGTGTTTTTTGTTCTTTTTCTCTTCTTTTTTTTGCCACAAGCAAGTGGTCGTAATCTTACCCCTGAGGCCTACCTGCACACTTGCACCCCACCACCACCTGATTGGGACTAGACTCGCTCCTTGTGTGGGCCATCCCGTAATGGAAGGGAGGTACGACTGGGTGAGAGCGGACAGTCCCGGTCTTCCTTTCTTACTGTGCTAATATCAATACCTGCCCAGGTACCTAGGTACTCAGGTACTGCGCTGGTGGATAACCCCATACGATTACAACAGACAACAAACTTACGCCGGTAAGTGGAGAGCTGGAACGCACTTCCGGCTCCAGAGAAGGCGCCGAGAACCTTTCCCACTCAATGGACACACGATAACCTTTAGATACATACGTCATGGCAGCAGTTGTTGATGGGACAGATATTTGTGGTTGACAGTCGGACTTTCGTAGCACCGCGGGGACCTAGGTTTGTCCGAAACCGTCAGGGATAATGGCTTGGGTTCTCCATCACGCTACCAGTCCAGCCAAGGACGAATCTTTAGTGCGTTTTAGCATTATATACTAGTTTGGTTAGTTCCAGGGCTCTATAGGGATTGTTGGACTGTCTGTCTTGACTGTCCGACTATCTGGGTGTCAACAGGTTTGAGGTGACGGCTCAAACTCAATCCACCGCAACTGTGCCGATGTTAGCATTGATCATGTGGGCTCTGGAAAAATCCATCCAACTTATTAGTGTAGAGGGCTTGCGAAGCCACGGACCACATTGGGCTTCTACGGCTCTTCGTAAACCGTGTGCGGGGAGCCTGGGACTGGTATACCTACCAAACTCACCGGTATAAAGTCGCGTCCCCGAATCTTGGTACCCCAGACATGACTGACATGCCGGATGCTTACGATGTCCCAATGGCTCGGTCTCGCCACATCGTATTCCTAATATCCGACAGCGAGCATCATGCAGATTCAGAAGACGCATGATCCGATACGAAACACCCACATCAGAAGGTATAGCCTTACCGATCGTGCAGCACGCCACAGAAGGGAGGCAGATTGCCACCCAGGTTGCCAGGCCGGGCATGTGCTACAGTGCTACAGTGCTACAGTGCTGGCACTTTGGAGCACAACACCCGTCTTCCCTGTGGCCCTGCCAATTACCTAGGGGGACACATGATGATCCAGTGGATCCCTGTGTTAAGGAGCAACCATTTGGGCTTCTGGGCTTCCAGATGTCTATTTTTGCTTCCAGATCGACCAGCCATGCCGCGCGGCGCCCATGCCTCGCCTTCTGTTCCCCTCATCAATATGGCACTGTGTTTCCGAGTTCTTAATTACCGGCGCTGCCGTCTCTCTTCTCCCTCGCATTTACGTAGGATCAGATCTGTTGATCGCGACGTCAGAAACGCCTCGCCCAACGGCCTCCAGTAGATGAGGGGCAAGGGGTAAAAACCATGCCTCCAGGCAAGAAAAGAAAAAAGAAAAAAACAACCAATGTGGGATAAGAAGCAGAACCAGACTAGAAACGTGGCGTTCCTGTGAGACTAGCCTGGGATATCACCTTGCCGCAAAGATAGAACCTCGGGACCTATGAGTGGACACGGCGGGAAATGCCTGGGCACGACCTTGTGGGCGGGCCGCTCGCTACCAGGCCACCTACCACGCCTACCTATAGCAAGAGACGGTATCTATCGCCTTAGATAGGCTGACTTCCGGTCAGTATTGTCGTATACGCGTCTACGCAACATGCAGTGCAGTAGCAATGGCAACGTTCGTGGTTACTATCAATCTACCTACCTAGGTAGTGTACGGCACCCGCGCCAAAAGAGAAATGCTGGACTACCAGCCATTACATTTCAAATAAAGGGAATGGGGCAGACTGGCCCGGAGAGGACGTCGCGATGAGGGCCTCCAGACATATCTCCACACTCAGAGGTGGGCGCGTCTCTTCTTAGCGTAATTTGCGTGTCTCTTACCGCCTCCCACCATCGAATTGCTGTAGGCGGCATTTCACGTGGCGAGGAACACACACACATAGACAGCATTGGACGCTCACACACTAGACGCTCATGCAATAGTCTACCGTGAGACATGCATCGATTCCCGGAATCTTTCTTAGCCACACGGTCCCAGCTACACTAGCGATTCGCAACATTCATAAGAGCTAGCTAGACCTTTTGGAAGCATTGTTCCTGAGTGCAAAGTGAAATCCACTTGTAGATCTACGTAGCGAGAACATGGAATCTTCTAAAGCCTGTTGGTAGAACAATTTGTGGGCTTCAAGACGCTCTCGGCGAATTCATTATTAGCAGTATTCACTGGACGGTGAGCAAGCTCCGCAGCGGAACGGAGTGGCAGACACCAACTCAAACGGAAACGGTGCTTTTACGCCGCCCGCCCGTTTGGCCGGCCGTTGCCCTAGAAACATTCGGCGCTTGTTGACTTCGTGCTACCAAAAGTCTACAACTGCACTTTGTAGATTTGAAGTACTCAGACAAACTAAATGCTTTCACCGGTTCTACGAGCACCATTATCTTTTCTTAATACACCAAACGGCCCAGGTTTCCAGGACAACCTAGATCATGAGGGGCCGACGCATCATCGTGGACTCTAGCGACGAAGAGTTTCCCGACATACGCCAGATCGGCTCATCACATACCAACAGGAACAAAGATGCCCGATCTTCGACAAAACAGCCCGAGGAGTCCGTCACTAAGAGTGTAGTGAGAAGACGCAAGCTTGGACCAATTTCAGACAACGCCAATTTCAGCCCCTCGTTAGAACGATCATTTTCAAGAACTCTGTTCGATGATGACGATGCAGCATTGGAGAAATCGTCGAGGAGGCCTAGGCGGCTGGAGTCAATCTCCCGACCGTCAACAGAACGATCGTCTTCACGCACTTTGTTCGATGATGACGATGCAGAATCGACGAAGTCGTCGAGGAGGCCTAGGCGGCTAGATGCAAGTCTCCACCCACCAACAGAAAGACCGTTCTCACGCACTTTGTTCGATGACGGCTTTGCGGGACTGGAGAAGCCGTCGAGGAGACCCAGGCGACTTGATATCAAGGCCAGGAGACCCAGCCCAGTCACCAAGAGTTTTGAGGTTGAAGAATTGTCCGAGCCGGGTTCCGTCCAGGAAGAGACCATCATAGAGGAGATCTCTGCTGACGACGGGTCGGATTGTGAGGCGAGAAGAAGTCCAGGGTCAGAAAGTGACAGTTCCACGGGCGAGCTATTCTTGGAGAGGTCCCCTCCAAGATCGCCCAAAGGCTTAGGAGGCAATTCTGAGGCGAGGAGGGTCCCTGGGGCCAAGGCACGGAGCCCCAGCCCGAGTGCGCAGCTATTGGCAGAGGCGAGCAGGGCACAGGAGCGAAATGATAGGCATGGGTCTACCAGGAAGAGACCCAGTTCCAAAAGCGAGTCTACCTTCAAGAACACAGAGGGACAGAAAAGGACTATGCGTACTGGACTGCTTTCCGACCTGGATATGTGAGTCTAGCTTTCCCGTCGTTGCTAGTGCGTGATATGTTGACACTGTCTTGCAGATATCAACTTCAAGCGCCCAAATCTATATCAAGATCAGACGTCAAGCGGCCTACAACACCACCATCTCCGGCCCCCGAGCCCAAGTACAAGACCTTGGCCTCACCGAGCAAGAAGATCCACCGTATCCCAGCCACCCCCCACCGTCCAACCACGGACACCTTCTGGGACCAAGAGTTCATCGACGAGTGGAATGACGAGCACTCGCCCAAGAAACAACTCTTTTCCCCATCTGCCACCCCCCAGAGCCCCACGAAGAAGAGCCCAGCCAAGAAGGGGCCCAGCCAGGCCGCCATAGCAAAGGCCACCAAGAAGGCCTTCGAGGAGTCCAAGCACGAGCTGGCGGACAACTTCCTGCGGGAGCTGGACTCGCGCATCACGGACGGCCGGATATCGGAGCTCTCAGCCTCGACGGGCGGGGTCCGGATCGACTGGAGCAACAGGCTCAACACGACAGCCGGGCGGGCCAACTGGCGGCGGGAGACGACGCGGCGCAAGGACACCGAGACGGGCGCCGTCACCTCGACCAGCTACCGGCACCACGCGTCGATCGAGCTGGCCGAGAAGGTTATCGACGACGAGGCCCGCCTGCTCAACGTGATCGCGCACGAGTTCTGCCACCTGGCCAACTTCATGATCAGCGGCGTGACCAACAACCCGCACGGCCGGGAGTTCAAGGCCTGGGCGGCGCGGGTGACGGCCGCCTTCGGGGACGAGAGGGGCATCGAGGTCACGACCAAGCACAGCTACGACATCGACTTCAGGTACGTGTGGGAGTGCGCGGGCTGCGGGGTCGAGTACAAGAGGCACTCGAGGAGCATCAACACGGACCGCCACCGGTGCGGCGCGTGCAAGGGCGAGCTGAGGCAGACGAAGCCCGTGCCGAGGGCGAGGCCGGCCGGCGAGAGCGAGTACCAGAGGTTCATGAAGGAGCAGATGAAGGTCATCAGGCTGGAGAACCCGGGCTGCCCGATGAGGGATATCATGAAGCTCGTGGCGAGCCGGTGGTCTCAGCAGGAGAAGGAGAAGGGGGAGTCTGGGGGAAAGGAACCCGGCAATACCTTCTCGTCTTCGTCTTCTTCTGCTGCTGCTTCTACTTCATCACAGGTCATCAACGGCGGCAAGAAGAAGGTCGAGAGCGTCAGGAGGTCCTTGAACACGCTGACGCTGATAGACCTGACCTGATCGCGTCTTGTGTCAGATGCCAACCTAGGCATGTCCTGCATATACGCAGCGCGACATCTTTCTTCTTTGTACATTAGCGTGGCGTGGTGGATGGGCACCCTTCCTGTCGTATGTGCCGTACATACCTAGGTACATACATACATGCGTACGTACATATATGCGTACATACATGCAATACACGGTCATGACTTCATGTCACTAATTATATGCGAAGAGTTACTCCTGTCATGGCTAGGTTCCTGTCCGCCTTCTAGTTCCTTCCCAGGACAGTCCAGAGCCGAATGCGTGTGGAGAGAGTGGAAAGAGGAGAGCGGGGGAGGGAGACCACACAAGTAGAGAGAGATGGCGCGCAGGAAAGCGCAACCGATTCATGGTCTCATAATACTCATCACAGCCCTATCCAACAAGTTATAAAAGGGGGAAAAAACCTGCTCCTGATCGTAACAGGGGTATCATCATTCCTCTCACCCTTCCTTCCTTCCTTCGTTCCTTCCGTCCGTTCCCAACCCATACCGCAGAACATCAGCCACCTCCAGCTCCCTACCGCTCCCTACACCACAATCCGTTGCCAGGACCCCCATCAGACCTCGCTGAACAGGTGCCAGTCCTTGACCTTGAAGGTGGCCCAGATGCGGGCGGCGAACTCGACGGCGTCCCCGATCAGCTTGCCCTGCTTGCCCAGCTGCAGGTCGACCTCGTCCTCGTCGTACTCGCCCTTGATGTGCGGCACGTTGATGGTCACGAGCAGGTCGGTCGACTCCTTCTCGAGGCGCAGGAGCGTCAGGATGATGGCCGTGAAGTCGGGCACGTCGGCCTTCTTGGCCGGGTCCGGGGGCGGCGTCTGGGTCGCTATGAGGGTGTAGGCGGGGATCTCGGGGCTGTTTGTCGTACGGTGGTGCTGTCAGCATTCGGAAAGAGAGACGAGTGGTATAGCAGAGCGAATCACTACATCGCCATCCGTTGCGCGCGTCCGTGAGAGCGGACGGGATGTATAGTAGGATGCGTGTGCCGGG